>JAURSC010000247.1:0-157535 GCA_030788265.1 Drosophila americana | reverse complement strand
GTTGAAATTAATGTTCTTGTATGAAAAAAATTTTGTTTTTCAAGATATCTTGACAAAACTCGGTATATATTAGTTTTACTATACCCCTCATATATTTGCAAAATCCTATCATAATAGGACACTATAGCTGCCATAGGAACGATCGGTCGAAAATTAATTTCTTGTATGATGTTCACACAAGAAGTGTATCCGACAGTCGCCATCCAACCGCCATGTAACTCCGGAACCAGTACACGGAACATGTACTGAAATTTCACCACACGTACACTAATACACTGGTACTCTTGTAATGTACTCTGAGAAAATGAAATAGATGAAAATAACCTTCAAGCTAACAAAACGTGTTTTTCTTCAAACCTAAAATAAATTTGTGCAGAGCAGAAACGCTCCCCCAACGACGATTCATTCTATAGAACTTCACCTGGAAGCCCTGCGGACGCCCTACTACAACATTTGGTCCTTCGAGCCGGATATTTCTACAACGTTTGGTATATCCAGTTCGCCCCAGCAAGCATTGGTGGATCTGCAAGAAAAGGTTCCAGGAACAGCCATAAATTCGAACAAGATAAGTAGCAGTGCACCTACCTCAACTTGTCCATTGCCAAATTTCCGGCAACTCCAGTTAATTAATTCTTTTGTGTGTCTGAACATATTTTTTCGCTTCACATTGTCCGTGGTTAAAGCGAGGGGCAATTGTATTAAAAAAAAAAAATTCAACAAAAAAACCGCAGATAAAATATTGTTCGTGGCCATTAAGGCGTCTAAAAAGTGATAAATATTAAAAGAAATAAAACAGAAAGTGACTCCGATAAGGTCGCCATATTGGTGTCTGTACATATATATACATATATGTACAAGTGCATACCCAAAAATTTAACCGATCGCCATATTGATGTACGCAAGTACATCCAGACATATCTGCACACATAGGCTTTCGCTCCGTTGAACAACAAGTGTATGCGCTTCTCCATTCCAACCTTCACCAAAGAATCACACACTAAATACATATATAAAAACACACAATTCTAATTGGTATTTAATTAAATAAAACCACACTGTGCAAATTCACCTGCATGTATACACACACACATCCTATTATATGTGTATCGTTTTTATTTTTCCTCCACAGCAGCTTCAATATTAATTTATATATTTATTTTTAACAATTAATTGGCAAGTGTAAAACGTAAACAAACAACAGGGTTGTAAAGTGTCAAGATCGGTTTTCGATAAACTGATTCTGTGAAACTTTTATATTTTGTATGTTTCCACCTTGCCATTGAGCTGCGTTTACTTAATAAAATACAAACATACATAACTTTTTCTTATTCTTATAAAAAATTTATAAAACATAATTATAAGTTAAGACGTTTCCAAGTTGCGTATTAAATCGAATATCCGTGCGATTTTTTATTAAAATAACAATTTATCACAAGTAATTCTATGACAAAAAACCTTTTCGTTGAGCTGCGTTTAGAATAAACGTGCTTCTTCTTGAGCTCAACCATCAATAAGCAATAAGCGATAAGCATCATTTTTTTGCGCGATCCGTTTCCACCACACGGCCGCTTTGTCAAAAGAGAATAAATCCTTTTCTCTGGTGTTTCAATAAAGAAATAATTAGATTTTTTTCTCAATTAAAGGAAACTAAATAAGAATCAATTTGGTAAATTATTAGTAAAATAATTAATTTAACAAAATTTTCCGATTTCGTTGGACTCAATAGTGCACACCATTTCAGTCATTCCATTTTATTCTGATATCTCGATTCCATCGTTCCTGTGCCATTTCTTATTCCGTTTTCTCTCTGCTGATTCAAATTATTTGTATTTGATCACATTTCACCTGGTTAGTACAATTTTTGGCTCTGTGAAGAGCCTAGTATGCCAATCGGTGGTGATCAAAACAGCCAAAAACGACTCACAGCACCGTCCGTCAAGGAGTCAAAGCGACCTTTAACCTCACCTAGAGCAGTTTTCGGGAAACTCAAGGTCGAGAGTACCAGCACAACCGTCCGCAAGACTGTGAGTCCGATTCCAACAAGAGATATTACCCCAAAATTACCCGTTCGACTACGCAAAAAATGCAGAAGTCAAGCGAAATGGCGCTGAACGACTTCGTTTCTATAACTGACCGACTAGGCCAGTTTGAAGTGAAGATCAATGACGCAGCGGACAGTGACGTGTCACTGTTCACTCTCCAAGTCCGACGAGATCAGATTAAAACTTTATGGGAAAAGGTAGAACGCGAGTACGAGTTATGTTCCAAAGCTCTCAACCAAAGCGCTTGCAGCAGCAGTGACCTGGTGGCTATGCAAGCTAAATATGATTACTCGTACTCCGTTTACGAGCGATGTGCGGCTCAACTAAGCGAAAAAATAGAAAGATCCACGGCGTTAAATAGACAAGCTGAGCAACCCCCCTCCAACTTCTCCATGTCCAGGGGTTGCAGTCTCCCGCCATGCGACACTGAAGTTTTCAGTGGGGATTACCTACGCTGGCCTACTTTCCGAGACTTGTTTACAGCTGTTTATATTAACAATCCAAGATTGACGCCGGTGGAAAAATTGTTCCATCTTAATTCCAAAACCAGCGGCGAAGCTAGAGCAATTGTCTCCAAGTCCCCGCTCACGAATGACGGCTTTCAGTCAGCGTGGGCGAGCCTGACGGAGAGATTTGAGAATAAGCGACTATTAGTCAATAGTCAATTGAAAATTCTTTTCAATCTCCCCTCAGCAACACAAGAGTCTGGAGCCGCCCTTAAAGAGCTTCAGGGCACAATCCAGGGATGTTTAACGGCTCTCGACTTGTCCAGGGTGAGCACCGAAAATTGGGATTGTCTGCTAATTTTCTTGTGCTCCTCTAAATTGCCTAAGCTCACGCTGTCGTTATGGGAACAATCGCTCCACGATAAGGCAGAGATCCCTCAATGGTCCGAGATGAATTTATTTCTGATCGACCGATATCGCACCTTGGAGGCGATAGAGGATGTACGACCTACCGCACATACGCCACTCCAGTCCAAACCCACAAGAAAAGAGTCCAACCACCTGAGAACCTTCGAAGCAACAGTGACTGCAAAGCCACAGCACTGCAAATTGTGTCAGAAGGAAAACCATCCCGTGCGTCTATGCCCGCGTTTTCTACAAATGTCCGTACCCGAGAGAGTTTCCGTCATTAAGCAACAAAAGCTGTGCTTAAACTGCTTCGCCAGACAGCACCAGTTGAAAGACTGCACCAGCGCACATAGTTGTTTCACGTGCAAGGGACGTCACAACACGCTACTCCACCGTGACAGACCCCAGGTGCCCTCAGCTTCCACAACACCAATAGTTTTGAACCCTCCTTCACCAATACAGTCCACTTCTACTTCAACCCAAGCTACCGTTCAAAACTATTTTTCCGCAAACTCACATGGTGTTCTCCTCGGCACGGCTGTCATCCAAGTGTGTCATTTGGGCACAAAGTATACAGCCCGGGCATTAATCGACTCTGGGTCTGAAGCGACCTTTATTTCAGAGCGATTGTTCAAAAGGGTTAAGCTTCCTTATCAACCCGTCGACGCACAGGTCTCCGGTTTGAATCAAGCCATTTCGGCTCAACCTCAAAAACTTTGCCATTTTAATATTGGCTCTCCTATAAAGCCCAGGGTTCATATTGAAACCTCGGCTTATGTTCTTCCAAAGCTGGCAGGCAATTTGCCCTCCTACACCATCCCCCAAACTGCTTTGGAAGAACTTCCAAAATTACACTTGGCCGATCCCTCTTTCTATAGGAGCTCACAGATAGACGTGCTTCTCGGCGCCGATATCCTCCCATCCATATTGTTAGGTGGCTCCTATCCCAACATATGTGGCACTCTCCTTGGTCAAGAAACGATTTTCGGCTGGATCCTTACAGGCCCCGTTTCTAAGACCAGTGCCAAATTTGTCGCATCCTTTTCGACTCAAGTCTCGCTGAATCCAAATGCGAGCTTGGATAAACTGCTCACAAAATTTTGGGAGGTGGAGGATATTCCAGTTAAGCTGGAAAAGGAATCCGACCTTTTTTGTGAGCGCAATTTTCAAAAAACCACTAAAAGGGATAAAAACAGCAGATACTTGGTCACACTGCCATTCAAGAATTCCGATCACATCCAGTTAGGCCATTCAAGGTCCATCGCACTAGCTCAATTTCTACGAAATGAGAATCGTCTGGCAAAAAATGCCCCCCTTAAGGAGCAGTACGATGCGGTGATCCAGGAATATCTGGACTTAGGTCACATGCGACAAGTCCCTCCAAGCAATGGTTCAGATAACTTTTATCTACCACACCATGCTGTTCACAAGCCTGACAGCACCACGACCAAGCTCCGCGTAGTATTTAACGCCTCCCACCCGTCATCGAATGGTAAAAGTCTGAACGATGTGCTACATGCAGGGCCCGTTCTGCAATCCGACTTAACCATTCAAATTCTAAGATGGCGCTTCTTCCGATATGTGTTCAATGCCGATATCACAAAAATGTATCGGCAAATACTTGTGCATCCCAACCACACGCCCTATCAGAGAATTCTGTTCCGAACAAAGGACAACGAGCTTCGTGACTTCGAACTCAGCACAGTCACGTTTGGAGTTAACTGTGCCCCCTTTTTGGCAATCCGGGTACTACATCAGCTATCTGATGACGTTCGTTCGCTCTATCCCTTAGCAAGTCATATTATCGCAAACAATATGTATGTCGACGATGTACTAGCGGGAGCCCATTCCAAATCAACAGCAGATCAAGCAATTGCAGAACTCCGCAAGGCCCTTGAATCTGCCGGGTTTCCCTTGCGAAAATGGACATCCAATGAAAAGGACTTGCTAAGAGCGATTCCCAAGGACCACTTGCTTCACGCCGACTTTTTAGAGATCGAGGAAGCCTGTTCGGCAAAGACTCTCGGGATCAGATGGAAAGCTGACACCGATCAGTTCTTTTTCGCTCCATCCGAGCTAACAGCCAAACAGTCCGTCTCCAAACGTGAAGTCCTTTCACAGATTGCCAAACTGTTCGACCCAGCAGGTTGGCTGGGTCCAGTCATTATCCAGGCAAAAATATTCATGCAGGAGATCTGGCTCCAAGAACTGGGCTGGGACGATCCGCTACCTGAGAGTCTTCTCATTAAGTGGAATTTATTTCTGCAAGAGTTTCCGGGCCTCAGTGCGATTCGCATCCCTAGATGGGTCGAATTCCGCCCACAGGGGACTATCCAATACCATGGGTTTTGTGACGCTTCGCAGCGTGCATATGGGGCCGCCATTTACGTGCGCACTGAGATACAAGATCGCATCTCAGTACATCTCCTAACAGCGAAAACGAGGGTCGCTCCGGTCAAGACGATATCCTTGCCACGACTAGAGCTGTGCGGAGCAGCACTTCTGTCCGAGTTATCCGCTGCACTCAGTCCCCAGCTACCTTCCGCTGGCGGCGACTGGTTCTATTGGACAGATTCCACAATTGTGCTAGCTTGGCTTCATAAGCCACCATGCGCCTGGACTACCTTTGTAGCAAACAGAGTCGCAAAAATTACTCAGGCCACCGACTCCAATAAATGGTCCCATGTACGATCCGAGTACAATCCAGCGGACCTAGCGAGCAGAGGTGCCCCACCACACGCGTTAGTCAACAATGAGCTGTGGTGGCACGGGCCAGAATGGTTACGCCTACCTCAGAACCAATGGCCCATTCCTTCAGATCCCCTCCCAGATACGACAATAGAGCAACGTACGATTAAGGTAAACCTCGTAAGCACGGCTCCCTCATTTTCTTTCCTCGAGCGCTTCTCCAAGTTCGATCGAGCCCTGCGAGTGTTAGCCTACATCTATCGCTTCTTCAAGCGTTGCAAACGATTGTCGCTCCCGTCAACTATGGAAATTGACAGCAACGAGATTTCTTATGCACAAGAAAAACTCATTCTCCTGACCCAGAGACAAGCATACTCGTCAGAGTACACTTGCTTGAGCACGAAAAAACAGCTCACTTCCAGCAAAATCCTTAATTTGAACCCCTTTTTAGATGGTAAGGGAATTATTCGAGCATGTGGTCGTGTAAGAGCGGCCGAAGCACTCGGCTACGATGAGCGGCATCCAATCATACTGCCATACACATGTGCATATTCGCGTCTCTTGACCGCTTTCACCCATCTTATATCCTTGCATGGAGGCAACCAGCTCATGATGCGTTTAATACGATCACAGTACTGGATTCCAAAGCTGAAGGTGTTGGTCAAATCCACAATTCATTCCTGCAAAATCTGCGTCATCCGAAAAAAGAAATTGCAAACGCAGCTCATGGGCGACTTGCCTGTGGAGAGAGTCACATTCTCTCGACCGTTCACTCACACAGGAGTCGATTTTGCAGGCCCCTTCGATGTAAAAAATTACACAGGTCGAGCCTGTCTTATTACGAAAGGCTACGTGTGCGTCTTTGTGTGCTTCAGCACCAAAGCCATCCACCTAGAAGCTACATCTGACCTGACCACAGAAAGATTCCTAGCGGCATTTGCGAGATTTGTGGCACGACGAGGGTGCCCAAGTCAAATGCATTCCGACAACGGCAAAACCTTCGTCGGAGCGGCCAAAGTCCTCTCGCGCGATTTTGTAGAAGCGCTTAAGACTCAACTCCAGGCCACTTACAGTCTCCAGAAACTTTCCTGGCACTTCAACCCTCCTAGTGCACCGCATATGGGTGGCCTGTGGGAGGCAGGTGTAAAGAGTTTCAAAAATCTATTTTATAAATCTACATCGACCTCCAAATACACCTTCGAAGAGCTTTCCACGCTCCTATCCAAAGTTGAAGCATGCCTGAATTCAAGACCGATATCTCCATTGTCGGAAGATCCTACTGATCTCCTAGCTCTGACTCCCGGTCATTTTCTAGTCGGGGTCCTCTACTTTCCGCCACAGAGCCAGAGATCAAGGAAAACGCCGCGTCCATCATCAACCGCTGGCAGCGCTTGAAGGCTTTGCAACAACAGTTCTGTCTCCGTTGGAAACATGAGTATCTTTTAGAGTTACACAAAAGAAACAAATGGCAAACTCCAACGCGAGACTTACAACGGGGCGATCTAGTCATTATTAAAGAAGATAATCTTCCAGTTAATGACTGGCGTCTAGGTCGAATCCAAACGACCTATCCTGGCGACGACCAAAGAGTCCGAGTGGTCGACGTCTTAACAGCCCGAGGTGTCTCCAAGAGACCTATCTCTAAGCTGATCCTGCTCCCGATAGAATCTAGTCTCCATTTTCCATCCAGTAAAATTTCCAGTAAAGACTAGAATCCTAGATCCATAGGTCTGCGGACCATCCGTATAAAGCCGCATCAGTAATGTCTACTATGTTTTTTTTTCACATTCTTCACGTAACAGCACGATGTCTCCACGCCAACAACATGGCCGATCCAAGAGCCGACCGGCAACGGAATCGTTCCGATGCCGAGTATGCCGAGGAGTCCACGCGCTGCGCAAGTGCCAGCGGTTCATGCGGCTGTCTCCAGAGAAGAGACTCCGAGCAGTTCTCGTTAATAAATACTGCCCAAACTGCCTGGCTCACCAACATTCCGGGGAGTCATGTCGCCGCAAGGACAAGTGCCGCAAGTGCCAGGGCGACCATCACACCTTGCTTCATTTGCAAGAAGCGCGTCGCATGCCATCTCCAGAGCGATCCCAGACAAGGCGCAGCACCAAGGCCCAAGCGCGACGCTCCGCGCCGCCTTCATCCGCTGGTTCCATCTCCTTATCATCACTCATGGAACACAAAAGGACAACCGTGCTCCCGAGAGCACTCATCCGACTCGGAAACGGCAAGGCGACCCGCGAAACTCGGGCACTTTTAGACCCGTGCTGTCCGGTAAGTCTTATCGACGCATCCTTGGCAAAGGCCTCCGGGCTATCCGTCACCCGCGTCGGTAAAGACAACGCTTGCTCGGCTTCAATAAGCTCTAGGACCTCTAGCTTCCAGCGAGAGGTCATCCTGCAAGTGATGCCAAATCTCCGGTATCGAACTCCAACGAAGCCCATCAGCGAGAAACTGAACGAGCCCTTCACCAACATTCGATTGGCAGACGATCGCTGGTTCCAGCCGGAAATCTCCAATCTGGTTTTGGGCTCGGATATATATCCGGACTTAATCCTCCAAGGCGTCCTGCCGAGTCTTGGCGGCGCACCACTGGCCCAAAACACGGTCTTTGGGTGGATATTGTCCGGCTCCTGTGCTCAATAGTCGGAACAGAGCCACGTCCCTCTCCCTTTTTCTTTTGCAATACTGCAAGGCGGGCGGCATGTTCACACAAGAAGTGTATCCGACAGTCGCCATCCAACCGCCATGTAACTCCGGAACCAGTACACGGAACATGTACTGAAATTTCACCACACGTACACTAATACACTGGTACTCTTGTAATGTACTCTGAGAAAATGAAATAGATGAAAAATAACCTTCAAGCTAACAAAACGTGTTTTTCTTCAAACCTAAAATAAATTTGTGCAGAGCAGAAACGCTCCCCAACGACGATTCATTCTATAGAACTTCACCTGGAAGCCCTGCGGACGCCCTACTACAACATATGAAAATCATTTTGCTTATCAAGATATCTTGACCAATCTCGGCATTTATTAGTTTTACTATATTCCCCATATATATGCAAAATCCTATTAAGGTCGGCCCTTATATCATATAGCTGCCATAGGAACGATCGGTCGAAAATTAATTTCTTGTATGAAAAAACATTTTGCTTATCAAGATATCTTGACCAATCTCGGCATTTATTAGTTTTACTATACTCCCCATATATATGCAAAATCCTATTAAGGTCCGACCCTTATATCATATAGCTGCCATAGGAACGATCGGTCGAAAATTAAGTTCTTGTATAAAAAAACATTTTGTTTTTTAAGATATCTTGACCAAACTCGGCATTTATTAGTTTTACTATACTCCTCATATTTAATCAAAATCCTATTAAGATCGGACCACTATATCATATAGCTGACATAGGATTGATCGGTCGAGAATTAAGTTCTTGTATAAAAAAACATTTTGTTTATCAGGATATTTTAACCAAACTCGGCATTTATTAGTTTTACTATACTTCCCATATGCATGCAAAATTCTATTAAGATCGGCCCACTACATCTTATAGCTGCCATAGGAACGATCGGTCGAAAATTAAGTTCTTGTATGAAAAAACAATTTGTTTTTCAAGATATCTTGACCAAACTCGGCATTTATTTGTTTTACTATAATCCTCATATATATGCAAAATCCTATTAAGGTCGGAGCACTATATCATATAGCTGCCATAGGAACGATCAGTCGAAAATTAAGCTGTTGTATGAAATAACATTTGATTTTTCATGATATCTTAACCAAACTCGGCATTTATTAGTTTTACCATACTCCCCATATGCATGCAAATCCTATTAGGATCGGACCACTACATCTAATAGGTGCCATAGGAACGAACGGTCGAAAATGAACTCTTTATATGAAAAAACATTTTGCTTTTCAAGATATGTTGACAAAACTCGGCGTTTATTAGTTTTACTATACTCCTCATACATATGCAAAACCCTATTAAGATCAGACCACGATATCATTTAGCTGCTATAGGAATGATCGGTCGAAAATTAAGTTCTTGTATGAAAAACAATTTGTTTTTCAAGATATCTTGACCAAACTCGGCATTGATTAGTTTTAATATACTCCCCATATGCATGCAAATCCTATTAAGATCGGACCACTACATCTAATAGCTGCCATAGGAACGATCGGTCGAATATTTAGTTCTTGTATGAAAAAAACATTTTGTTTTTCAAGATATCTTGACCAAACTCGGCATTTATTAGTTTTACTATACTCCTCATACATTTGCAAAACCCTATTAAGATCAGACCACGATATCATTTAGCTGCTCTAGGAATGATCGGTCGAAAATTAAGTTCTTGTATGAAAAAACAATTTGTTTTTCAAGATATCTTGACCAAACTCGGCATTTATTAGTTTTACTATAATCCTCATATACATGCAAATCCTATTAAGGTCGGAGCACTATATCATATAGCTGCCATAGGAACGATCGGTCGAAAATTAAGCTGTTGTATGAAATAATATTTGATTTTTCAAGATATCTTGACCAAACTCGGCATTTATTAGTTTTACCATACTCCCCACATGCATGCAAATCCTATTAAGATCGGACCACTACATCTAATAGCTGCCATAGGAACGATCGGTCGAAAATGAACTCTTTATATGAAAAAACATTTTGCTTTTCAAGATATGTTGACAAAACTCGGCGTTTATTAGTTTTACTATACTCCTCATACATATGCAAAACCCTATTAAGATCAGACCACGATATCATTTAGCTGCTATAGGAATGATCGGTCGAAAATTAAGTTCTTGTATGAAAAAACAATTTGTTTTTCAAGATATCTTGACCAAACTCGGCATTGATTAGTTTTACTATACTCCTCATATATTTGCAAAATCCTATTAAGGTCGGAGCACTATATCATATAGCTGCCATAGGAACGATCGGTCGAAAATTAAGCTGTTGTATGAAATAACATTTGATTTTTCATGATATCTTAACCAAACTCGGCATTTATTAGTTTTACCATACTCCCCATATGCATGCAAATCCTATTAGGATCGGACCACTACATCTAATAGACGCCATAGGAACGAACGGTCGAAAATTAACTCTTTATATAAAAAAACATTTTGCTTTTCAAGATATCTTGACAAAACTCGGCATTTATTAGTTTCACTATACTCCTCATACATATGCAAAACCCTATTAAGATCAGACCACGATATCATTTAGCTGCTATAGGAATGACCGGTCGAAAATTAAGTTCTTGTATGAAAAAACAATTTGTTTTTCAAGATATCTTGACCAAACTCGGCATTGATTAGTTTTAATATACTCCCCATATGCATGCAAATCCTATTAAGATCGGACCACTACATCTAATAGCTGCCATAGGAACGATCGGTCGAATATTTAGTTCTTGTATGAAAAAACATTTTGTTTTTCAAGATATCTTGACCAAACTCGGCATTTATTAGTTTTACTATACTCCTCATACATTTGCAAAACCCTATTAAGATCAGACCACGATATCATTTAGCTGCTCTAGGAATGATCGGTCGAAAATTAAGTTCTTGTATAAAAAAACAATTTGTTTTTCAAGATATCTTGACCAAACTCGGAATTTATTAGTTTTACTATAATCCTCATATACATGCAAAATCCTATTCAGGTCGGAGCACTATATCATATAGCTGCCATAGGAACGATCGGTCGAAAATTAAGCTGTTGTATGAAATAATATTTGATTTTTCAAGATATCTTGACCAAACTCGGCATTTATTAGTTTTACCATACTCCCCATATGCATGCAAATCCTATTAAGATCGGACCACTACATCTAATAGCTGCCATAGGAACGATCGGTCGAAAATGAACTCTTTATATGAAAAAACATTTTGCTTTTCAAGATATGTTGACAAAACTCGGCGTTTATTAGTTTTACTATACTCCTCATACATATGCAAAACCCTATTAAGATCAGACCCCGATATCATATAGCTGCCATAGGAACGATCGGTCGAAAATTAAGTTCTTGTATGAAAAAACATTTTGTTTTTTAAGATATCTTGACCAAACTCTGCATTTATTAGTTTTACTATACTCCTCATATTTAATCAAAATCCTATCATAATAGGACCACTATATAGCTGCCATAGGAACGATCGGTCGAAAATTAATTTCTTGTATGAAAATTCATTTTGCTTATCAAGATATCTTGACCAATCTCGGCATTTATTAGTTTTACTATATTCCCCATATATATGCAAAATCCTATTAAGGTCGGCCCTTATATCATATAGCTGCCATAGGAACGATCGGTCGAAAATTAATTTCTTGTATGAAAAAACATTTTGTTTATCAAGATATCTTGACCAATCTCGGCATTTATTAGTTTTACTATACTCCCATATATATGCAAAATCGTATTAAGGTCCGACCCTTATATCATATAGCTGCCATAGGAACGATCGGTCGAAAATTAAGTTCTTGTATAAAAAAACATTTGTTTTTTAAGATATCTTGACCAAACTCGGCATTTATTAGTTTTACTATACTCCTCATATTTAATCAAAATCCTATTAAGATCGGACCACTATATCATATAGCTGACATAGGATTGATCGGTCGAGAATTAAGTTCTTGTATGAAAAAACATTTTGTTTATTAGGATATTTTAACCAAACTCGGCATTTATTAGTTTTACTATACTTCCCATATGCATGCAAAATTCTATTAAGATCGGACCACTACATCTTATAGCTGCCATAGGAACGATCGGTCGAAAATTAAGTTCTTGTATGAAAAAACAATTTGTTTTTCAAGATATCTTGACCAAACTCGGCATTTATTTGTTTTACTATAATCCTCATATATATGCAAAATCCTATTAAGGTCGGAGCACTATATCATATAGCTGCCATAGGAACGATCAGTCGAAAATTAAGCTGTTGTATGAAATAACATTTGATTTTCATGATATCTTAACCAAACTCGGCATTTATTAGTTTTACCATACTCCCCATATGCATGCAAATCCTATTAGGATCGGACCACTACATCTAATAGGTGCCATAGGAACGAACGGTCGAAAATGAACTCTTTATATGAAAAAACATTTTGCTTTTCAAGATACGTTGACAAAACTCGGCGTTTATTAGTTTTACTATACTCCTCATACATATGCAAAACCCTATTAAGATCAGACCACGATATCATTTAGCTGCTATAGGAATGATCGGTCGAAAATTAAGTTCTTGTATGAAAAAACAATTTGTTTTTCAAGATATCTTGACCAAACTCGGCATTGATTAGTTTTAATATACTCCCCATATGCATGCAAATCCTATTAAGATCGGACCACTACATCTAATAGCTGCCATAGGAACGATCGGTCGAATATTTAGTTCTTGTATGAAAAAACATTTTGTTTTTCAAGACATCTTGACCAAACTCGGCATTTATTAGTTTTACTATACTCCTCATACATTTGCAAAACCCAATTAAGATCACACCACGATATCATTTAGCTGCTCTAGGAATGATCGGTCGAAAATTAAGTTCTTGTATGAAAAAACAATTTGTTTTTCAAGATATCTTGACCAAACTCGGCATTTATTAGTTTTACTATAATCCTCATATACATGCAAAATCCTATTAAGGTCGGAGCACTATATCATATAGCTGCCATAGGAACGATCGGTCGAAAATTAAGCTGTTGTATGAAATAATATTTGATTTTTCAAGATATCTTGACCAAACTCGGCATTTATTAGTTTTACCATACTCCCCACATGCATGCAAATCCTATTAAGATCGGACCACTACATCTAATAGCTGCCATAGGAACGATCGGTCGAAAATGAACTCTTTATATGAAAAAACATTTTGCTTTTCAAGATATGTTGACAAAACTCGGCGTTTATTAGTTTTACTATACTCCTCATACATATGCAAAACCCTATTAAGATCAGACCACGATATCATTTAGCTGCTATAGGAATGATCGGTCGAAAATTAAGTTCTTGTATGAAAAAACAATTTGTTTTTCAAGATATCTTGACCAAACTCGGCATTGATTAGTTTTAATATACTCCCCATATGCATGCAAATCCTATTAAGATCGGACCACTACATCTAATAGCTGCCATAGGAACGATCGGTCGAATATTTAGTTCTTGTATGAAAAAACATTTTGTTTTTCAAGATATCTTGACCAAACTCGGCATTTATTAGTTTTACTATACTCCTCATACATTTGCAAAACCCTATTAAGATCAGACCACGATATCATTTAGCTGCTCTAGGAATGATCGGTCGAAAATTAAGTTCTTGTATGAAAAAACAATTTGTTTTTCAAGATATCTTGACCAAACTCGGCATTTATTAGTTTTACTATAATCCTCATATACATGCAAAATCCTATTAAGGTCGGAGCACTATATCATATAGCTGCCATAGGAACGATCGGTCGAAAATTAAGCTGTTGTATGAAATAATATTTGATTTTTCAAGATATCTTGACCAAACTCGGCATTTATTAGTTTTACCATACTCCCCACATGCATGCAAATCCTATTAAGATCGGACCACTACATCTAATAGCTGCCATAGGAACGATCGGTCGAAAATGAACTCTTTATATGAAAAAACATTTTGCTTTTCAAGATATGTTGACAAAACTCGGCGTTTATTAGTTTTACTATACTCCTCATACATATGCAAAACCCTATTAAGATCAGACCACGATATCATTTAGCTGCTATAGGAATGATCGGTCGAAAATTAAGTCTTGTATGAAAAAACAATTTGTTTTTCAAGATATCTTGACCAAACTCGGCATTGATTAGTTTTACTATTTTTATTTATTTATTATTTATTTATTAAAGGTCGACAAAACGAGTGTCTTCCTCATTATTCAATATAATATACAATAGAATTTTATGCTAAAAGCCTAGTTACAGGATACAATTTTCTAAATAGCATCACCGACCGATGGAGGTGTTTTATTTGCCAGTCCGGCCAGCTGTGCCCCTTTTCACAGCTAATTTTGTCAGTGACGCTATTAGAGCCTACATCTAAGCAGAAGGTTGTAAGTAGGAAAAAAGTGTTTTCAAGTAACATTAAAATAATCTTAATTTGCTATATTAATAAAGAAAATACAATAAATAGGAAAAATGAAAGTAAGAAGATTGTTAATAAAGTTAAGCAATGTAAGTTAGATAAAGAGTGTTAAGTAGATAGGACAGAGAGAAAAGTAATGGGAAATCACCGACCCGGTGGGGGAAAATTTTTCTGCCTGTCCGGCAAGCTATGCCCCTGCTCATAGCTGGGAATGGTCAGCGACTTCCCGAAGGTATCCTGAAAGCAACGATTTTATTAGGGGTAGAGACAGTTCGGTGGAGAAAACGTGATGCAAACAATTATAATTTTTACATAGCACGCGAAAAGGATTGTGCATAGCGTAGTCTGTTGTGCACGTAGATAGTAAAAAGGGGCGATAATTTCTGGTTGGTCTAGCCGGAACAGAGAATTGAAGACGCCCTAGCAGAAAAGGAGAATCTATGTCGCCAATAATCAACTTATGTAGAAGGACAACACCGAGAATTGTCCTACGGTTGGTTAACGACGGAAGGTTGAGAAGAAGCAGTCTGCTGGAGTAGGACGGCAACCGAAGATTATATACTCCTCATATATTTGCAAAATCCTATTAAGGTCGGAGCACTATATCATATAGCTGCCATAGGAACGATCGGTCGAAAATTAAGCTGTTGTATGAAATAACATTTGATTTTTCATGATATCTTAACCAAACTCGGCATTTATTAGTTTTACCATACTCCCCATATGCATGCAAATCCTATTAGGATCGGACCACTACATCTAATAGACGCCATAGGAACGAACGGTCGAAAATTAACTCTTTATATAAAAAAACATTTTGCTTTTCAAGATATCTTGACAAAACTCGGCATTTATTAGTTTCACTATACTCCTCATACATATGCAAAACCCTATTAAGATCAGACCACGATATCATTTAGCTGCTATAGGAATGACCGGTCGAAAATTAAGTTCTTGTATGAAAAAACAATTTGTTTTCAAGATATCTTGACCAAACTCGGCATTGATTAGTTTTAATATACTCCCCATATGCATGCAAATCCTATTAAGATCGGACCACTACATCTAATAGCTGCCATAGGAACGATCGGTCGAATATTTAGTTCTTGTATGAAAAAACATTTTGTTTTTCAAGATATCTTGACCAAACTCGGCATTTATTAGTTTTACTATACTCCTCATACATTTGCAAAACCCTATTAAGATCAGACCACGATATCATTTAGCTGCTCTAGGAATGAACGGTCGAAAATTAAGTTCTTGTATGAAAAAACAATTTGTTTTTCAAGATATCTTGACCAAACTCGGCATTTATTAGTTTTACTATAATCCTCATATACATGCAAAATCCTATTAAGGTCGGAGCACTATATCATATAGCTGCCATAGGAACGATCGGTCGAAAATTAAGCTGTTGTATGAAATAATATTTGATTTTTCAAGATATCTTGACCAAACTCGGCATTTATTAGTTTTACCATACTCCCCATATGCATGCAAATCCTATTAAGATCGGACCACTACATCTAATAGCTGCCATAGGAACGATCGGTCGAAAATGAACTCTTTATATGAAAAAACATTTTGCTTTTCAAGATATGTTGACAAAACTCGGCGTTTATTAGTTTTACTATACTCCTCATACATATGCAAAACCCTATTAAGATCAGACCCCGATATCATTTAGCTGCTATAGGAATGATCGGTCGAAAATTAAGTTCTTGTATGAAAAAACAATTTGTTTTTCAAGATATCTTGACCAAACTCGGCATTGATTAGTTTTACTATACTCCTCATATATTTGCAAAATCCTATCATAATAGGACCACTATATCATTTAGCTGCCATGGGAACGATCGGTTGAAAATTAAGTTCTTGTATGAAAAAAATTTTGCTTATCACGATATCTTGACCAATCTCGGCATTTATTAGTTTTACTATACTCCTCATATATATGTAAAATCCAATTAAGGTCGGACCCCTATATCATATAGCTGTCATAGGAACGCTCGTCGAAAATTAAGTTCTTGTATGAAAAAACATTTTGTTTTTCAAGATATCTTGACCAAACTCGGCATTTCTTAGTTTTACTATACTCCTCATATATGTGCAAAACCCTATTAAGATCAGACCACCATATCATATAGCTGCTATAGGAACGATCGGTTGAAATTAATGTTCTTGTATGAAAAAAATTTTGTTTTTCTAGATATCTTGACAAAACTCGGTATATATTAGTTTTACTATACCCCTCATATATTTGCAAAATCCTATCATAATAGGACCACTATATAGCTGCCATAGGAACGATCGGTCGAAAATTAATTTCTTGTATGAAAAATCATTTTGCTTATCAAGATATCTTGACTAATCTCGGCATTTATTAGTTTTACTATACTCCCCATATATATGCAAAATCCTATTAAGGTCGGACCCTTATATCATATAGCTGCCATAGGAACGATCGGTCGAAAATTAATTTCTTGTATGAAAAAACATTTTGCTTATCAAGATATCTTGACCAATCTCGGCATTTATTAGTTTTACTATACTGCCCATATATATGCAAAATCCTATTAAGGTCCGACCCTTATATCATATAGCTGCCATAGGAACGATCGGTCGAAAATTAAGTTCTTGTATAAAAAAACATTTTGTTTTTTAAGATATCTTGACCAAACTCGGCATTTATTAGTTTTACTATACTCCTCATATTTAATCAAAATCCTATTAAGATCGGACCACTATATCATATAGCTGACATAGGATTGATCGGTCGAGAATTAAGTTCTTGTATGAAAAAACATTTTGTTTATCAGGATATTTTAACCAAACTCGGCATTTATTAGTTTTACTATACTTCCCATATGCATGCAAAATTCTATTAAGATCGGACCACTACATCTTATAGCTGCCATAGGAACGATCGGTCGAAAATTAACTTTTTGTATGAAAAACATTTTGCTTATCAAGATATCTTGACCAAACTCGGCATTAATTAGTTTAACTATACTCATATATATGTAAAATCCTATTAAGATCGGACGACTATATCATATAGCTGCCATAGGAATGATCGGTCGAAAATTAAGTTCTTGTATGAAAAAAACAATTTGTTTTTCAAGATATCTTGACCAAACTCGGCATTTATTAGTTTTACTATAATCCTCATATATATGCAAAATCCTATTAAGGTCGGAGCACTATATCATATAGCTGCCATAGGAACGATCGGTCGAAAATTAAGCTGTTGTATGAAATAACATTTTATTTATTTATTTATTAATGGTCGACAAAACGAGTGTCTTCATCATTATTCAATAGATTATACTATAGAATTTTATGCTAAAAGCCTAGTTAAAGGATACAATTTTCTAAATAGCATCACCGACCGATGGAGGTGTTTTATTTGCCAGTCCGGCCAGCTGTGCCCCTTTTCACAGCTAATTTTGTCAGTGACGCTATTAGAGCCTACATCTAAGCAGAAGGTTGTAAGTAGGAAAAAAGTGTTTTCAAGTAACATTAAAATAATCTTAATTTGCTATATTAATAAAGAAAATACAATAAATAGGAAAAATGAAAGTAAGAAGATTGTTAATAAAGTAAAGCAATGTAAGTTAGATAAAGAGTGTTAAGTAGATAGGACAGAGAGAAAAGTAATGGGAAATCACCGACCCGGTGGGGGAAAATTTTTCTGCCTGTCCGGCAAGCTATGCCCCTGCTCATAGCTGGGAATGGTCAGCGACTTCCCGAAGGTATCCTGAAAGCAACGATTTTATTAGGGGTAGAGACAGTTCGGTGGAGAAAACGTGATGCAAACAATTATAATTTTTACATAGCACGCGAAAAGGATTGTGCATAGCGTAGTCTGTTGTGCACGTAGATAGTAAAAAGGGGCGATAATTTCTGGTTGGTCTAGCCGGAACAGAGAATTGAAGACGCCCTAGCAGAAAAGGAGAATCTATGTCGCCAATAATCAACTTATGTAGAAGGACAACACCGAGAATTGTCCTACGGTTGGTTAACGACGGAAGGTTGAGAAGAAGCAGTCTGCTGGAGTAGGACGGCAACCGAAGATTAGGGTCCGAATTTAAACCTCGTAAGGCAAAAAGCAGAAATTGCTTCTGAACAGATTCAATACGATCCTGGCTGTAGTTATACTGTGGAGACCAAATGCAAGAGCAGTATTCAAGGATAGGGCGAACAAGAGAGATGTACAGAAGTTTTGTTATAAAAGGATCGTTAAACTCTTTAGACCATCGTTTAATGAATCCAAGTACACCTTTTGCCTCATTAACGATGGTATCTATGTGAAGATTGAAACAGAGTTTAGAATCAAAAATTACGCCTAGATCCTTAACTGTTAGTATACGTTGCAAAGGGATATTGTCGATTGTATAACTGACAAGATAAGGTGTAGTACGATTAAAAGTCATAAACATACACTTTGAACAGTTTAGATGCAATTGATTGGCCGAACACCATAGGTGCATAGCGTTCAAATCGTCTTGTAGACGAGAATGATGTAGGGGATTAGTGTATGATAGAAAAAGTTTGACATCGTCCGCATACATGCGTACACGGGCATGTGATATGACAGAGGGGAGATCATTTATAAAAAGGGTAAAGAGTAAAGGTCCAAGATGACTACCTTAAGGAACACCAGAAGTAACGTGAACCCGTTTAGAGGTAGTCAGCCTCAGCATTACTCTTTGGGTCCTACCTTTTAAATAAGAATTAATCCAAAGCAGAAGAGACAGGGGGAAACCTATTCGGTCAAGTTTAAAAAGTAAAATGTCATGGTGCACAGAGTCAAACGCCTTACTGAAGTCAGTGTAAATGACATCAGTTTGCATTTTCGAAAGGAAAGCATCGTTTACCAAGGAAGTAAACTCAAGCAGATTGGTCGTAGTTGACCGATTCCTTACGAATCCATGTTGAACAGGGGAAACAACTGATTTGCAGAAATGCTGCAAATTCGAAGTGATTATTTTTTCAAATAATTTAGGAATAGCGGACAGTTTTGCAATGCCCCTGTAATTTCGTATATCAGACTTCCCACCTTTCTTGTGAAGAGGAATGATATAAGATTCTTTCCAAAGAGATGGAAAGACAGAAGTTTCAAGGGATAGATTAAAAAGCTTTAGCAATGGATAAAGAAGGGAAGTAATACACTCCTTGAGAAGACAACTAGGAATATTGTCCGGCCCAGGAGAGTAAGAAGACTTTAAAGAGTTTATAGCTAATAGAGAGAGGAGTGTGAAATAATTAGAGGAGGTATATAACTTGCGGAAGAAATAGTATAAGGGTAAGCATTAGTATAAGGACAGACTGAAGAGTAAGTTGATTGGAAAAAATTAGCAAAGAGGTTAGCAGAATCAGTGTCATTGCTAGCTTTATCCAAGCCAAGAAAAAAAGAAGATGGCAAACTTGAAGATTTACGCTTCAAGTTTACAAAATTATAAAACTGTCTCGGATTTCGGGCAAATTGTCTTTTACAACGTGTTAGATAATTCTCATAGCATTGAGAATTAAGAAGAAAGAAGTTCGACTTGGCTATGGAATATTTAGCCAAGTCTGTACACGAACCAGACTTTTTAAACTTTTTAAAATATTTGGATTTTACATTTTTTAGATGTGATAATCTGGTAGTAAACCAGGGTGGTTTTGAAAAAGTAGTCGAAGGAATTGACTTAGGAATACACACATCTAAGAGGGAGATTAGGGTGATGTAAAAAAAATTAATAGCTGTATTCATATCAACTGAGTCATATAAGAAAGACCAATCGGTTGAATAAATAAGCTGATTCAGAAAAGAATAATTTCCTTTGCGAAAGCAATAGCGGGGCTTATTGGCTGATGAGCACGAAATGAGAGGATTACAATTTAGCATTGCAATCTCTAAAGTTGGATGATAGACATCCTCAGGAAGAGATAAAGGAGGGGACCTAGACACATTAGAAATAAGGTAGTCGTTAACAAATACAAGGTCAAGTGTTCTAGTCAAATGATTAGAAATTGAATTGATTTGAAACAACGAAAGATCAAGCATGCAGTCTATAAAATCGTGCTGTGCTGAGGGCACTAGATAATTTTTGGCAGTAAATAATGACCAAGAGATGTTGGGCAAATTAAAATCACCCAACACCATAAATAGGTCACTATCACGCACGTGTGAAGAAACTTCTTTAATACAAGTAATATGTTTCATATAAACTTGAATATCAGAAGAAGGTGGGACATAAGAGCATGTTACATAGACATTCTGTGTAGGAAAAGACACCTTAACTGAGACAATCTCAGCGTCAGTAGGCGTACTAAAACAGAAAAGTTCAGACTGGAGAGTGGCTTTAACGGCAATTAACACCCCACCACCTCGAGTCGGCCGATCATTTCGATACAAACTAAAGTTATTTGATAAAATCTCAAAATCAGATATGGTTGAGTTCACCATGTTTCTGAAAATGCTATTATATCCGAATTGAAGGAAGTGCTGGCCATGAAAAGATTTTTAAGTTTTGAAATAAGACCTCTAACATTCTGATAATGAATATAGATTTGGTCAGAAGATGAAGCTAGTTTTTTTGAGGCAGAAATGGTACCCTGTATTGAAGGGACTGGAAGGGTGACAGGCTGGTTACGCTTTTTAGGCTTGAACTCGTGAACAATCATGTGTGGAGGCCAAAATTTGGGATCACAAATGATTGGGAACATATCATGTGAAACATTTATTTTGAATGATGATATTTCACGAGGGGTGGAGAAATTAAATTTAGTTATTGACACGCTAGCAGAAGATTTGCTAGCAATATAGGCTGCCAATGACTCAGAAGTCCGACGAAAGTCGAGACACAAAGACTTGCCTACGAGGGGCAACTACCGTTAAAGTAGGCGCTGGTGGGGCTGTAGGTAATACAGGAGTTGGGGGAGCTAACGAGGCACAATGATTGTTTTTAACAATCTGGGCAAGATTGCGCGCAGGTCTACCTTTGCGGCCAGGAGCTGATGGGGCTGAGGCAGCTTGATTAATTGGGACGGGATCAGGTACGGGCTCTACTGGGACTAGTACAGGGGTTGAAACAGGGGTAATTGGACAGTCGCTTGGAGAAGGCGATAAAGACAACATTGGAGATACCTCCAAGTTGCTAGGAAGGGACAAGAAAGTAGTAGGTGTCTGAACAGACGTAGAGGGCAATTGCAAAAGTTGAGGCTCCAACCGGCGATTGGTTGGGGACTCAAATTATATTTGCCAAGCAGCTCGAAACTCGAGTCAAATTACTCGAGAGCTGCTTAGCCACATTACTTAATTTTAAAAATTGACTTCTCACAGAATTATACATTCTAGAGAAATCAATTTGCTTGTCGATGCATTCTGGGCACGACCAACGCAAGCCATAGGAACGATCGGTCGAAAATTAACTCTTTATATAAAAAAACATTTTGCTTTTTAAGTTATCTTGACAAAACTCGGCATTTATTAGTTTCACTATACCTCATATTTAATCAAAATCCTATTAAGATCAGACCACCATATCATATAGCTGCTATAGGAACGATCGGATGAAATTTATGTTCTTGTATGAAAAACATTTTGTTTTTCAAGATATCTTGACAAACTCGGTATTTATTAGTTTTACTATACTCCTCATATATTTGCAAAATCCTATCATAATAGGACCACTACATAGCTGCTATAGGAATGATCGGTCGAAAATTAAGTTCTTGTATGAGAAATCATTTGTTTATCAGGATATCTTAACCAAACTCGGCATTTATTAGTTTTACTATATTCCCCATATGCATGCAAAATTCTATTAAGATCGGACCACTACATCTTATAGCTGCCATAGGAACGATCGGTCGAAAATCAACTTTTTGTATGAAAAAACATTTTGCTTTTCAAGATATCTTGACAAAACTCGGCATTGATTAGTTTTACTATACTCCTCATATATATGTAAAATCCAATTAAGGTCGGACCCCTATATCATATAGCTGTCATAGGAACGCTCGGTCGAAAATTAAGTTCTTGTATGAAAAAACATTTTGTTTTTCAAGATATCTTGACCAAACTCGGCATTTCTTAGTTTTACTATACTCCTCATATATGTGCAAAACCCTATTAAGATCAGACTACCATATCATATAGCTGCTATAGGAACGATCGGTTGAAATTAATGTTCTTGTATGAAAAAAATTTTGTTTTTCAAGATATCTTGACAAAACTCGGTATATATTAGTTTTACTATACCCCTCATATATTTGCAAAATCCTATCATAATAGGACCACTATATAGCTGCCATAGGAACGATCGGTCGAAAATTAAGCTTTTGTATGAAATAATATTTGATTTTTCAAGATATCTTGACCAAACTCGGCATTTATTAGTTTTACCATACTCCCCATATGCATGCAAATCCTATTAAGATCGGACCACTACATCTAATAGCTGCCATAGGAACGATCGGTCGAAAATGAACTCTTTATATGAAAAAAAATTTTGCTTTTCAAGATATGTTGACAAAACTCGGCGTTTATTAGTTTTACTATACTCCTCATACATATGCAAAACCCTATTAAGATCAGACCACGATATCATTTAGCTGCTATAGGAATGATCGGTCGAAAATTAAGTTCTTGTATGAAAAAAACAATTGTTTTTCAAGATATCTTGACCAAACTCGGCATTGATTATTTTTACTATACTCCTCATATATTTGCAAAATCCTATCATAATAGGACCACTATATCTTTTAGCTGCCATGGGAACGATCGGTCGAAAATTAAGTTCTTGTATGAAAAAAATTTTGCTTATCAAGATATCTTGACCAATCTCGGCATTTATTAGTTTTACTATACTCCTCATATATATGTAAAAGCCAATTAAGGTCGGACCCCTATATCATATAGCTGTCATAGGAACGCTCGGTCGAAAATTAAGTTCTTGTATGAAAAAACATTTTGTTTTTCAAGATATCTTGACCAAACTCGGCATTTGTTAGTTTTACTATACTCCTCATATATGTGCAAAACCCTATTAAGATCAGACCACCATATCATATAGCTGCTATACGAACGATCGGTTGAAATTAATGTTCTTGTATGAAAAAATTTGTTTTTCAAGATATCTTGACAAAACTCGGTATATATTAGTTTTACTATACCCCTCATATATTTGCAAAATCCTATCATAATAGGACCACTATATAGCTGCCATAGGAACGATCGGTCGAAAATTAATTTCTTGTATGAAAAAACATTTTGTTTTTCAAGATATCTTGACCAAACTCGACATTTCTTAGTTTTACTATACTCCTCATATATGTGCAAAACCCTATTAAGATCAGACCACCATATCGGTTGAAATAATGTTCTTGTATGAAAAACATTTTGTTTTTCAAGATATCTTGACCAAACTCGGCATTTCTTAGTTTTACTATACTCCCCATATATATGCAAAATCCTATTAAGGTCGGACCCTTATATCATATAGCTGCCATAGGAACGATCGGTCGAAAATTAATTTCTTGTATGAAAAATCATTTTGCTTATCAAGATATCTTGACCAATCTCGGCATTTATTAGTTTTACTATACTCCCCATATATATGCAAAATCCTATTAAGGTCGGACCCTTATATCATATAGCTGCCATAGGAACGATCGGTCGAAAATTAATTTCTTGTATGAAAAAACATTTTGCTTATCAAGATATCTTGACCAATCTCGGCATTTATTAGTTTTACTATACTCCCCATATATATGCAAAATCCTATTAAGGTCCGACCCTTATATCATATAGCTTCCATAGGAACGATCGGTCGAAAATTAAGTTCTTGTATAAAAAAACATTTTGTTTTTCAAGATATCTTGACCAAACTCGGCATTTATTAGTTTTACTATACTCCTCATATCTAATCAAAATCCTATTAAGATCGGACCACTATATCATATAGCTGCCATAGGAACGATTGGTCGAAAGGTATGTTCTTGTATAAAAATTATTTTGTTTCTCAAGAATCATTGAAAAAACTCGGCATTTATTAGTTGTAATTAACTCCTCATATATAGGCAAAATCATATTAAGATCGGACCATTATATCATATAGCTGCCATTGGAACGGTCAGTCGAAAATTAAGTTCTTGTATGAAAAAACATTTTGTTTTTTAAGATATCTTGACCAAACTCGGCGTTTATTAGTTTTACTTTACTCCTCATATTTAATCAAAATCCTATTGAGATCGGACCACTATATCATATAGCTGCCATAGGAACGGTCAGTCGAAAATTAAGTTCTTGTATGAAAAAACATTTTGTTTTTCAAGATATCTTGACGAAACTCGACATTTATTAGTTTTGCTATACTCCTTATATATATGCAAAACACTAATAAGATCAGACCACGATATTATATAGCTAATATAGGAACGATCGATCGAAAATTCAGTTCGTGTATGAATAAACATTTTATTTTTCAAGATATCTTGACCAAATTTGGCATTTATTAGTTCTACTATACTCCTCATATGCATGTAAAATCCTGTTAAGATCGGACTACTATATCAATTATCTGCCATACTAACGATCGGTCGAAAATTAAGTTCTTGTATAAAAAGGCAATTTGTTTTTCAAGATATCTTGACCAATCTCGGCATTTATTAGTTTTACTATTGTCCTCAAATACATGCAAAACCCTATTAAGATCGGAAAACGATATCATATAGCTAATATAGGAACGATCGATCGAAAATTAAGTTCGTGTATGAATAAACATTTTATTTTTCAAGATATCTTGACCAAATTTGGCATTTATTAGTTCTACTATACTCCTCATATGCATGTAAAATCCTGTTAAGATCGGACTACTATATCAATTATCTGCCATACTAACGATCGGTCGAAAATTAAGTTCTTGTATAAAAAAACATTTAGTTTTTCAAGATATCTTGACCAAACTCGGCATTTATTAGTTTTACTATACTCCTCATATTTAATCAAAATCTTATTAAGATCGGACCACTATATCACATAGCTGCATTGGAACGATCGGTCGAAAAGTAGATTCTTGTATGAAAAATATTTTGTTTATCAAGAAATCTTGAGCAAACTCGGCATTATTAGTTGTACTATACTCCCAATATATATGCAAAATCCTATTATGATCGGAAGACTATACCATATAACTGCAATAGGAACGATAGGTCGAAAATTAACTTTTTGTATGAAAAAACATTTTGCTTATCATGATATCTTGACCAATCTCGGCATTTATTAGTTTTACTATACTCCCCATATATATGCAAAATCCTATTAAGGTCGGACCCTTATATCATATAGCTGCCATAGGAACGATCGGTCGAAAATTAATTTCTTGTATGAAAAAACATTTTGCTTATCAAGATATCTTGACCAATCTCGGCATTTATTAGTTTACTATACTCCCCATATATATGCAAAATCCTATTAAGGTCCGACCCTTATATCATATAGCTTCCATAGGAACGATCGATCGAAAATTAAGTTCGTGTATGAATAAACATTTTATTTTTCAAGATATCTTGACCAAATTTGGCATTTATTAGTTCTACTATACTCCTCATATGCATGTAAAATCCTGTTAAGATCGGACCACTATATCATATAGCTGCATTGGAACGATCGGTCGAAAAGTAGATTCTTGTTTGAAAAATATTTTGTTTCTCATGAAATCTTGACCAAACTCGGCATTTATTAGTTGTACTATACTCCTCATATATATGCAAAATCCTATTATGATCGGACCACTATATCACATAGCTGCATTGGAACGATCGGTCGAAAAGTAAATTCTTGTATGAAAAATATTTGTTTATCAAGAAATCTTGACCAAACTCGGCATTTATAAGTTGTACTATACTCCCAATATATATGCAAAATCCTATTATGATCGGAAGACTATACCATATAACTGCAATAGGAACGATAGGTCGAAAATTAACTTTTTGTATGAAAAAACATTTTGTTTATCAAGATATCTTGACCAAACTCGGCATTTATTAAGTGTACTATTCTCCTCATATATATGAGAAATCCTATTCAGATCGGACCACTATATCATATAGCTGCCATAGGAACGATCGGTCGAAAATTAAGTTGTTGTATGAAATAACATTTGATTTTTCAAGATATCGTGACCAAACTCGGCACTTATTAGTTTTTACTATACTCCCCATATGCATGCAAATCCTATTAAGATCGGACCACTACATATAATAGGTGCCATAGGAACGATCGGTCGAAAATTAACTCTTTGTATGAAAAAACATTTTGCTTTTCAAGACATCTTGACAAAACTCGGCGTTTATTAGTTTTACTATAATCCTCATTGATGCAAAGCCCTATTAAGATCGGACCACTATATCATATAGCTGTCATAGGAACGCTCGGTCGAAAATTAAGTTCTTGTATGAAAAGACATTTTGTTTTTCAAGATATCTTGACCAAACTCGGCATTTCTTAGTTTTACTATACTCCTCATATATGTGCAAAACACTATTAAGATCAGACCACCATATCATATAGCTGCTATAGGAACGATCGGTTGAAATTTATGTTCTTGTATGAAAAACATTTTGTTTTTCAAGATATCTTGACAAAACTCGGTATTTATTAGTTTTACTATACTCCTCATATATTTGCAAAATCCTATCATAATAGGACCACTACATAGGTGCCATAGGAACGGTCAGTCGAAAATTAAGTTCTTGTATGAAAAAACATTTTGTTTTTCAAGATATCTTGACCAAACTCGGCACTTATTAGTTTTTACTATACTCCCCATAGGCATTTAAATCCTATTAAGATCGGACCACTACATATAATAGGTGCCATAGGAACGATCGGTCGAAAATTAACTCTTTGTATGAAAAAACATTTTGCTTTTCAAGACATCTTGACAAAACTCGGCGTTTATTAGTTTTACTATAATCCTCATTGATGCAAAACCCTATTAAGATCGGACCACTATATCATATAGCTGTCATAGGAACGCTCGGTCGAAAATTAAGTTCTTGTATGAAAAGACATTTTGTTTTTCAAGATATCTTGACCAAACTCGGCATTTATTAGTTTTACTATACTCCTCATATTTAATCAAAATCCTATTAAGATCGGACCACTATATCATATAGCTGCCATAGGAACGATCGGTCGAAAGGTATGTTCTTGTATGAAAATTATTTTGTTTCTCAAGAATCCTTGAAAAAACTCGGCATTTATTAGTTGTAATTTACTCCTCATATATAGGCATTTATTAGTTTTACTATACTCCTCATATTTAATCAAAATCTTATTAAGATCGGACCACTATATCATATAGCTGCATTGGAACAATCGGTCGAAAAGTAGATACTTGTATGAAAAATATTTTGTTTCTCATGAAATCTTGACCAAACTCGGCATTTATTAGTTGTACTATACTCCTCATATATATGCAAAATCCTATTATGATCGGAAGACTATACCATATAACTGCAATAGGAACGATCGGTCGAAAATTAACTTTTTGTATGAAAAAACATTTTGTTTATCAGGATATTTTAACCAAACTCGGCATTTATTAGTTTTACAATACTCCCCATATGCATGCAAAATTCTATTAAGATCGGACCACTACATCTTATAGCTGCCATAGGAACGATCGGTCGAAAATTAACTTTTTGTATGAAAAACATTTTGCTTTTCAAGATATCTTGACCAAACTCGGCACTTATTAGTTTTTACTATACTCCCCATAGGCATTTAAATCCTATTAAGATCGGACCACTACATATAATAGGTGCCATAGGAACGATCGGTCGAAAATTAACTCTTTGTATGAAAAAACATTGTGCTTTTCAAGATATCTTGACAAAACTCGGCGTTTATTAGTTTTACTATACTCCTCATATTTAATCAAAATCTTATTAAGATCGGACCACTATATCATAAAGCTGCATTGGAACGATCGGTCGAAAAGTAGATTCTTGTTTGAAAAATATTTTGTTTCTCATGAAATCTTGACCAAACTCGGCATTTATTAGTTGTACTATACTCCTCATATATATGCAAAATCCTATTATGATCGGAAGACTATATCACATAGCTGCATTGGAACGATCGGTCGAAAAGTAAATTCTTGTATGAAAAATATTTTGTTTATCAAGAAATCTTGACCAAACTCGGCATTTATAAGTTGTACTATACTCCCAATATATATGCAAAATCCTATTAAGGTCGGAGCACTATATCATATAGCTGCCATAGGAACGATCGGTCGAAAATTAACTCTTTATATGAAAAAACATTTTGCTTTTCAAGATATCTTGACAAAACTCGGCGTTTATTAGTTTTACTATACTCCTCATACATATGCAAAACCCTATTAAGATCAGACCACGATATCATTTAGCTGCTATAGGAATGATCGGTGGAAAATTAAGTTCTTGTATGAAAAAACAATTTGTTTTTCAAGATATCTGACCAAACTCGGCATTGATTAGTTTTACTATACTCCTCATATATTTGCAAAATCCTATCATAATAGGACCACTATATCATATAGCTGCCATGGGAACGATCGGTCGAAAATTAAGTTCTTGTATGAAAAAAATTTTGCTTATCAAGATATCTTGACCAATCTCGGCATTTATTAGTTTTACTATACTCCTCATATATATACAAAATCCAATTAGGGTGGGACCCCTATATCATATAGCTGTCATAGGAACGATAGGTCGAAAATTAACTTTTTGTATGAAAAAACATTTTGTTTATCAAGATATCTTGACCAAACTCGGCATTTATTAAGTGTACTATTCTCCTCATATATATGAGAAATCCTATTCAGATCGGACCACTATATCATATAGCTGCCATAGGAACGATCGGTCGAAAATTAGGTTGTTGTATGAAATAACATTTGATTTTTCAAGATATCGTGACCAAACTCAACACTTATTAGTTTTACTATACTCCCCATATGCATGCAAATCCTATTAAGATCGGACCACTACATATAATAGGTGCCATAGGAACGATCGGTCGAAAATTAACTCTTTGTATGAAAAAGCATTTTGCTTTTCAAGACATCTTGACAAAACTCGGCGTTTATTAGTTTTACTATACTCCTCATATATGCAAAACCCTATTAAGATCGGACCACTATATCATATAGCTGTCATAGGAACGCTCGGTCGAAAATTAAGTTCTTGTATGAAAAGACATTTTGTTTTTCAAGATATCTTGACCAAACTCGGCATTTCTTAGTTTTACTATACTCCTCATATATGTGCAAAACACTATTAAGATCAGACCACCATATCATATAGCTGCTATAGGAACGATCGGATGAAATTTATGTTCTTGTATGAAAAACATTTTGTTTTTCAAGATATCTTGACAAAACTCGGTATATATTAGTTTTACTATACTCCTCATATATTTGCAAAATCCTATCATAATAGGACCACTACATAGCTGCCATAGGAACGATCGGTCGAAAATTAAGTTCTTGTGTAAAAAAACATTTTGTTTTTCAAGATATCTTGACCAAACTCGGCATTTATTAGTTTTACTATACTCCTCATATTTAATCAAAATCCTATTAAGATCGGACCACTATATCATATAGCTGCCATAGGAACGATCGGTCGAAAGGTATGTTCTTGTATGAAAATTATTTTGTTTCTCAAGAATCCTTGAAAAAACTCGGCAATTATTAGTTGTAATTTACTCCTTATATATAGGCAAAATCATATTAAGATCGGACCATTATATCATATAGCTGCCATTGGAACGGTCAGTCGAAAATTAAGTTCTTGTATAAAAAAACATTTAGTTTTTCAAGATATCTTGACCAAACTCGGCATTTATTAGTTTTACTATACTCCTCATATTTAATCAAAATCTTATTAAGATCGGACCACTATATCATATAGCTGCATTGGAACAATCGGTCGAAAAGTAGATTCTTGTATGAAAAATATTTTGTTTCTCATGAAATCTTGACCAAACTCGGCATTTATTAGTTGTACTATACTCCTCATATATATATGCAAAATCCTATTATGATCGGAAGACTATACCATATAACTGCAATTGGAACGATAGGTCGAAAATTAACTTTTTGTATGAAAAAACATTTTGTTTATCAGGATATTTTAACCAAACTCAGCATTTATTAGTATTACAATACTCCCCATATGCATGCAAAATTCTATTAAGATCGGACCCCTATATCATATAGCTGCCATAGGAACGATCGCTCGAAAATTAAGCTGTTGTATGAAATAATATTTGATTTTCAAGATATCTTGACCAAACTCGGCATTTATTAGTTTTACTATACTCCCCATATGCATGCAAATCCTATTAAGATCGGACCACTACATCTAATAGCTGCCATAGGAACGATCGGTCGAAAATTAACTCTTTATATGAAAAAACATTTTGCTTTTCAAGATATCTTGACAAAACTCGGCGTTTATTAGTTTTACTATACTCCTCATACATATCATTTAGCTGCTATAGGAATGATCGGTCTAAAATTAAGTTCTTGTATGAAAAAACAATTTGTTTTTCAAGATATCTTGACCAAACTCGGCATTGATTAGTTTTACTATACTCCTCATATATTTGCAAAATCCTATCATAATAGGACCACTATATAGCTGCCATAGGAACGATCGGTCGAAAATTAATTTCTTGTATGAAAAATCATTTTGCTTATCAAGATATCTTGACCAATCTCGGCATTTATTAGTTTTACTATACTCCCCATATATATGCAAAATCCTATTAAGGTCGGACCCTTATATCAATAGCTGCCATAGGAACGATCGGTCGAAAATTAATTTCTTGTATGAAAAAACATTTTGCTTATCAAGATATCTTGACCAATCTCGGCATTTATTAGTTTTACTATACTCCCCATATATATGCAAAATCCTATTAAGGTCCGACCCTTATATCATATAGCTGCCATAGGAACGATCGGTCGAAAATTAAGTTCTTGTATAAAAAAACATTTTGTTTTTCAAGATATCGTGACCAAACTCGGCATTTATAAGTTTTACTATACTCCTCATATTTAATCAAAATCCTATTAAGATCGGACCACTATATCATATAGCTGCCATAGGAACGATCGGTCGAAAGGTATGTTATTGTATAAAAATTATTTTGTTTCTCAAGAATCATTGAAAAAACTCGGCATTTATTAGTTGTAATTAACTCCTCATATATAGGCAAAATCATATTAAGATCGGACCATTATATCATATAGCTGCCATTGGAACGGTCAGTCGAAAATTAAGTTCTTGTATGAAAAAACATTTTGTTTTTCAAGATATCTTGACCAAACTCGGCGTTTATTAGTTTTACTTTACTCCTCATATTTAATCAAAATCCTATTGAGATCGGACCACTATATCATATAGCTGCCATAGGAACGGTCAGTCGAAAATTAAGTTCTTGTATGAAAAAACATTTTGTTTTTCAAGATAGCTTGACAAAACTCGGCATTTATTAGTTTTACTATACTCCTCATATATATGCAAAATCCAATTAAGGTCGGACCCCTATATCATATAGCTGTCATAGGAACGCTCGGTCGAAAATTAAGTTCTTGTATGAAAAAACATTTTGTTTTTCAAGATATCTTGACCAAACTCGGCATTTCTTAGTTTTACTATACTCCTCATATATGTGCAAAACCCTATTAAGATCAGACCACCATATCATATAGCTGCCATAGGAACGATCGGTTGAAATTAATGTTCTTGTATGAAAAAAATTTTGTTTTTCAAGATATCTTGACAAAACTCGGTATATATTAGTTTTACTATACTCCTCATATATTTGCAAAATCCTATCATAATAGGACCACTATATAGCTGCCATAGGAACGATCGGTCGAAAATTAATTTCTTGTATGAAAAATCATTTTGCTTATCAAGATATCTTGACCAATCTCGGCATTTATTAGTTTTACTATACCCCCATATATATGCAAAATCCTATTAAGGTCGGACCCTTATATCAATAGCTGCCATAGGAACGATCGGTCGAAAATTAATTTCTTGTATGAAAAAACATTTTGATTATCAAGATATCTTGACCAATCTCGGCATTTATTAGTTTTACTATACTCCCATATATATGCAAAATCCTATTAAGGTCCGACCCTTATATCATATAGCTGCCATAGGAACGATCGGTCGAAAATTAAGTTCTTGTATAAAAAAACATTTTGTTTTTCAAGATATCTTGACCAACCTCGGCATTTATAAGTTTACTATACTCCTCATATTTAATCAAAATCCTATTAAGATCGGACCACTATATCATATAGCTGCCATAGGAACGATCGGTCGAAAGGTATGTTCTTGTATAAAAATTATTTGGTTTCTCAAGAATCATTGAAAAAACTCGACATTTATTAGTTGTAATTAACTCCTCATATATAGGCAAAATCATATTAACATCGGACCATTATATCATATAGCTGCCATTGGAACGGTCAGTCGAAAATTAAGTTCTTGTATGAAAAAACATTTTGTTTTTCAAGATATCTTGACCAAACTCGGCGTTTATTAGTTTTACTTTACTCCTCATATTTAATCAAAATCCTATTGAGATCGGACCACTATATCATATAGCTGCCATAGGAACGGTCAGTCGAAAATTAAGTTCTTGTATGAAAAAACATTTTGTTTTTCAAGATATCTTGACAAAACTCGGCATTTATTAGTTTTGCTATACTCCTTATATATATGCAAAACACTAATAAGATCAGACCACGATATTAAATAGCTAATATAGGAACGATCGATCGAAAATTAAGTTCGTGTATGAATAAACATTTTATTTTTCAAGATATCTTGACCAAATTTGGCATTTATTAGTTCTACTATACTCCTCATATGCATGTAAAATCCTGTTAAGATCGGACTACTATATCAATTATCTGCCATACCAACGATCGGTCGAAAATTAAGTTGTTGTATGAAATAACATTTGGTTTTTCAAGATATCGTGACCAAACTCGGCACTTATTAGTTTTTACTATACTCCCCATATGCATGCAAATCCTATTAAGATCAGACCACTACATAAATTAGGTGCCATAGGAACGATCGGTCGAAAATTAGCTCTTTGTATGAAAAAACATTTTGCTTTTCAAGACATCTTGACAAAACTCGGCGTTTATTAGTTTTACTATACTCCTCATATATGCAAAACCCTATTAAGATCGGACCACTATATCATATAGCTGTCATAGGAACGCTCGGTCGAAAATTACGTTCTTGTATGAAAAGACATTTTGTTTTTCAAGATATCTTGACCAAACTCGGCATTTCTTAGTTTTACTATACTCCTCATATATGTGCAAAACACTATTAAGATCAGACCACTATATCATATAGCTGCTATAGGAACGATCGGTTGAAATTTATGTTCTTGTATGAAAAACATTTTGTTTCTCATGAAATCTTGACCAAACTCGGCATTTATTAGTTGTACTATACTCCTCATATATATGCAAAATCCTATTGTGATCGGAAGACTATACCATATAACTGCAATAGGAACGATAGGTCGAAAATTAACTTTTTGTATGAAAAAACATTTTGTTTATCAAGATATCTTGACCAAACTCGGCATTTATTAAGTGTACTATTCTCCTCATATATATGAAAAATCCTATTCAGATCGGACCACTATATCATATAGCTGCCATAAGAACGATCGGTCGAAAATTAAGTTGTTGTATGAAATAACATTTGGTTTTTCAAGATATCGTGACCAAACTCGGCACTTATTAGTTTTACTATACTCCCCATATGCATGCAAATCCTATTAAGATCGGACCACTACATAAAATAGGTGCCATAGGAACGATCGGTCGAAAATTAGCTCTTTGTATGAAAAAACATTTTGCTTTTCAAGACATCTTGACAAAACTCGGCGTTTATTAGTTTTACTATACTCCTCATATATGCAAAACCCTATTAAGATCGGACCACTATATCATATAGCTGTCATAGGAACGCTCGGTCGAAAATTACGTTCTTGTATGAAAAGACATTTTGTTTTTCAAGATATCTTGACCAAACTCGGCATTTCTTAGTTTTACTATACTCCTCATATATGTGCAAAACACTATTAAGATCAGACCACTATATCATATAGCTGCTATAGGAACGATCGGTTGAAATTTATGTTCTTGTATGAAAAACATTTTGTTTCTCATGAAATCTTGACCAAACTCGGCATTTATTAGTTGTACTATACTCCTCATATTTAATCAAAATCTTATTAAGATCGGACCACTATATCACATAGCTGCATTGGAACGATCGGTCGAAAAGTAGATTCTTGTATGAAAAATATTTTGTTAATCAAGAAATCTCGAGCAAACTCGGCATTTATAAGTTGTACTATACTCCTCATATATATGCAAAATCCTATTATGATCGGAAAACTATACCATATAACTGCAATAGGAACGATAGGTCGAAAATTAACCTTTTGTATGAAAAAAATCATATTAGGATCGGACCCCTATATCATATAGCTGCCATAGGAACGATCGCTCGAAAATTAAGTTCTTGTGTAAAAAAAACATTTTGTTTTTCAAGATATCTTGACAAAACTCGGTATTTATTAGTTTTACTATACTCCTCATATATTTGCAAAATCCTATCATAATAGGACCACTATATAGCTGCCATAGAAACAATCGGTCGAAAATTAATTTCTTGTATGAAAAACATTTTGCTTTTCAAGATATCTTGACAAAACTCGGCGCTTATTAGTTTTACTATACTCCTCATATATGCAAAACCCTATTTAGATCGGACCACTATATCATATAGCTGCCATAGGAACGATCGGTCGAAAATTAAGTTCTTGTATGAAATAACATTTTATTTTTCAAGATATCTTGACCAAACTCGGAATTTATTGGTTTTCCTATCATAAATATTTTACCTCATATATATGCAAAACCCTATTAAGATTGGAAGACTATATCATATAGCTGACATGGGAATGATCGGTCGATAATTAAGTTTTGTATGAAAAAACATTTTGTTTATCTGGATATCTTAACCAAACTCGACATTTATTAGTTTTACTATACTTCCCATATGCATACAAAATTCTATCAAGATCGGACCACTACATCTTATAGCTGCCATAGGAACGATCAATCGAAAATTAACTTTTTGTATGAAAAACATTTTGCTTTTCAAGATATCTTGACAAAACTCGGCGTTTATTAGTTTTACTATACTCCTCATACATATGCAAAATCCTATTAAGATCGGACCACTACATCTAATAGCTGCCATAGGAACGATCGGTCGAAAATTAACTTTTTGTATGAAAAAACATTTTGCTTTTCAAGATATCTTGACAAAACTCGGCGTTTATTGGTTTTCCTATCATAAATATTTTACCTTATATATATGAAAAACCCTATTAAGATTGGAAGACTATATCATATAGCTGACATAGGAATGATCGGTCGAGAATTAAGTTCTTATATGAAAAAACATTTTGTTTATCAGGATATGTTAACCAAACTCGGCAATTATTAGTTTTACTATACTCCTCATATTTAATCAAAATCTTATTAAGATCGGACCACTATATCATATAGCTGCATTGGAACAATCGGTCGAAAAGTAGATTCTTGTATGAAAAATATTTTGTTTCTCATGAAATCTTGACCAAACTCGGCATTTATTAGTTGTACTATACTCCTCATATTTAATCAAAATCTTATTAAGATCGGACCACTACATCATATAGCTGCCATAGGAACGATCGGTCGAAAGGTATGTTCTTGTATAAAAATTATTTGGTTTCTCAAGAATCATTGAAAAAACTCGACATTTATTAGTTGTAATTAACTCCTCATATATAGGCAAAATCATATTAACATCGGACCATTATATCATATAGCTGCTATTGGAACGGTCAGTCGAAAATTAAGTTCTTGTATGAAAAAACATTTTGTTTTTCAAGATATCTTGACCAAACTCGGCGTTTATTAGTTTTACTTTACTCCTCATATTTAATCAAAATCCTATTGAGATCGGACCACTATATCATATAGCTGCCATAGGAACGGTCAGTCGAAAATAAAGTTCTTGTATGAAAAAACATTTTGTTTTTCAAGATATCTTGACAAAACTCGGCATTTATTAGTTTTGCTATACTCCTTATATATATGCAAAACACTAATAAGATCAGACCACGATATTAAATAGCTAATATAGGAACGATCGATCGAAAATTAAGTTCGTGTATGAATAAACATTTTATTTTTCAAGATATCTTGACCAAATTGGCATTTATTAGTTCTACTATACTCCTCATATGCATGTAAAATCCTGTTAAGATCGGACTACTATATCAATTATCTGCCATACCAACGATCGGTCGAAAATTAAGTTGTTGTATGAAATAACATTTGGTTTTTCAAGATATCGTGACCAAACTCGGCACTTATTAGTTTTTACTATACTCCCCATATGCATGCAAATCCTATTAAGATCAGACCACTACATATAATAGGTGCCATAGGAACGATCGGTCGAAAATTAGCTCTTTGTATGAAAAAACATTTTGCTTTTCAAGACATCTTGACAAAACTCGGCGTTTATTAGTTTTACTATACCTCATATATGCAAAACCCTATTAAGATCGGACCACTATATCATATAGCTGTCATAGGAACGCTCGGTCGAAAATTACGTTCTTGTATGAAAAGACATTTTGTTTTTCAAGATATCTTGACCAAACTCGGCATTTCTTAGTTTTACTATACTCCTCATATATGTGCAAAACACTATTAAGATCAGACCACTATATCATATAGCTGCTATAGGAACGATCGGTTGAAATTTATGTTCTTGTATGAAAAACATTTTGTTTCTCATGAAATCTTGACCAAACTCGGCATTTATTAGTTGTACTATACTCCTCATATATATGCAAAATCCTATTGTGATCGGAAGACTATACCATATAACTGCAATAGGAACGATAGGTCGAAAATTAACTTTTTGTATGAAAAAACATTTTGTTTATCAAGATATCTTGACCAAACTCGGCATTTATTAAGTGTACTATTCTCCTCATATATATGAAAAATCCTATTCAGATCGGACCACTATATCATATAGCTGCCATAAGAACGATCGGTCGAAAATTAAGTTGTTGTATGAAATAACATTTGGTTTTTCAAGATATCGTGACCAAACTCGGCACTTATTAGTTTTTACTATACTCCCCATATGCATGCAAATCCTATTAAGATCGGACCACTACATATAATAGGTGCCATAGGAACGATCGGTCGAAAATTAGCTCTTTGTATGAAAAAACATTTTGCTTTTCAAGACATCTTGACAAAACTCGGCGTTTATTAGTTTTACTATACTCCTCATATATGTGCAAAACACTATTAAGATCAGACCACTATATCATATAGCTGCTATAGGAACGATCGGTTGAAATTTACGTTCTTGTATGAAAAGACATTTTGTTTTTCAAGATATCTTGACCAAACTCGGCATTTCTTAGTTTTACTATACTCCTCATATATGTGCAAAACACTATTAGGATCAGACCACTATATCATATAGCTGCTATAGGAACGATCGGTTGAAATTTATGTTCTTGTATGAAAAACATTTTGTTTCTCATGAAATCTTGACCAAACTCGGCATTTATTAGTTGTACTATACTCCTCATATATATGCAAAATCCTATTGTGATCGGAAGACTATACCATATAACTGCAATAGGAACGATAGGTCGAAAATTAACTTTTTGTATGAAAAAACATTTTGTTTATCAAGATATCTTGACCAAACTCGGCATTTATTAAGTGTACTATTCTCCTCATATATATGAAAAATCCTATTCAGATCGGACCACTATATCATATAGCTGCCATAAGAACGATCGGTCGAAAATTAAGTTGTTGTATGAAATAACATTTGGTTTTTCAAGATATCGTGACCAAACTCGGCACTTATTAGTTTTTACTATACTCCCCATATGCATGCAAATCCTATTAAGATCGGACCACTACATATAATAGGTGCCATAGGAACGATCGGTCGAAAATTAGCTCTTTGTATGAAAAAACATTTTGCTTTTCAAGACATCTTGACAAAACTCGGCGTTTATTAGTTTTACTATACTCCTCATATATGCAAAACCCTATTAAGATCGGACCACTATATCATATAGCTGTCATAGGAACGCTCGGTCGAAAATTACGTTCTTGTATGAAAAGACATTTTGTTTTTCAAGATATCTTGACCAAACTCGGCATTTCTTAGTTTTACTATACTCCTCATATATGTGCAAAACACTATTAAGATCAGACCACTATATCATATAGCTGCTATAGGAACGATCGGTTGAAATTTATGTTCTTGTATGAAAAACATTTTGTTTCTCATGAAATCTTGACCAAACTCGGCATTTATTAGTTGTACTATACTCCTCATATTTAATCAAAATCTTATTAAGATCGGACCACTATATCACATAGCTGCATTGGAACGATCGGTCGAAAAGTAGATTCTTGTATGAAAAATATTTTGTTAATCAAGAAATCTCGAGCAAACTCGGCATTTATAAGTTGTACTATACTCCTCATATATATGCAAAATCCTATTATGATCGGAAAACTATACCATATAACTGCAATAGGAACGATAGGTCGAAAATTAACCTTTTGTATGAAAAAAATCATATTAGGATCGGACCCCTATATCATATAGCTGCCATAGGAACGATCGCTCGAAAATTAAGTTCTTGTGTAAAAAACATTTTGTTTTTCAAGATATCTTGACAAAACTCGGTATTTATTAGTTTTACTATACTCCTCATATATTTGCAAAATCCTATCATAATAGGACCACTATATAGCTGCCATAGAAACAATCGGTCGAAAATTAATTTCTTGTATGAAAAACATTTTGCTTTTCAAGATATCTTGACAAAACTCGGCGCTTATTAGTTTTACTATACTCCTCATATATGCAAAACCCTATTTAGATCGGACCACTATATCATATAGCTGCCATAGGAACGATCGGTCGAAAATTAAGTTCTTGTATGAAATAACATTTTATTTTTCAAGATATCTTGACCAAACTCGGAATTTATGGTTTTCCTATCATAAATATTTTACCTCATATATATGCAAAACCCTATTAAGATTGGAAGACTATATCATATAGCTGACATGGGAATGATCGGTCGATAATTAAGTTTTTGTATGAAAAAACATTTTGTTTATCTGGATATCTTAACCAAACTCGACATTTATTAGTTTTACTATACTTCCCATATGCATACAAAATTCTATCAAGATCGGACCACTACATCTTATAGCTGCCATAGGAACGATCAATCGAAAATTAACTTTTTGTATGAAAAACATTTTGCTTTTCAAGATATCTTGACAAAACTCGGCGTTTATTAGTTTTACTATACTCCTCATACATATGCAAAATCCTATTAAGATCGGACCACTACATCTAATAGCTGCCATAGGAACGATCGGTCGAAAATTAACTTTTTGTATGAAAAAACATTTTGCTTTTCAAGATATCTTGACAAAACTCGGCGTTTATTGGTTTTCCTATCATAAATATTTTACCTTATATATATGAAAACCCTATTAAGATTGGAAGACTATATCATATAGCTGACATAGGAATGATCGGTCGAGAATTAAGTTCTTATATGAAAAAACATTTTGTTTATCAGGATATGTTAACCAAACTCGGCAATTATTAGTTTTACAATGCTCCCCAAATGCATGCAAAATTCTATTAAGATCATTTTGCTTTTCAAGATATCTTGACCAAACTCGGCATTTATTAGTTTTACTATACTCCTCATATTTAATCAAAATCTTATTAAGATCGGACCACTATATCATATAGCTGCATTGGAACAATCGGTCGAAAAGTAGATTCTTGTATGAAAAATATTTTGTTTCTCATGAAATCTTGACCAAACTCGGCATTTATTAGTTGTACTATACTCCACATATATATATGCAAAATCCTATTATGATCGGAAGACTATACCATATAACTGCAATTGGAACGATAGGTCGAAAATTTACTTTTGTATGAAAAAACATTTTGTTTATCAGGATATTTTAACCAAACTCGGCATTTATTAGTATTACAATACTCCCATATGCATGCAAATTCTATTAAGATCGGACCACTACATCTTATAGCTGCCATAGGAACGATCGGTCGAAAATTAACTTTTTGTATGAAAAACATTTTGCTTTTCAAGATATCTTGACCAAACTCGGCACTTATTAGTTTTTACTATACTCCCCATATGCATTCAAATCCTATTAAGATCGGACCACTACATATAATAGGTGCCATAGGAACGATCGGTCGAAAATTAACTCTTTGTATGAAAAAACATTCTGCTTTTCAAGATATCTTGACAAAACTCGGCGTTTATTAGTTTTACTATACTCCTCATAATTAATCAAAATCTTATTAAGATCGGACTACTATATCATAAAGCTGCATTGGAACGATCGGTCGAAAAGTAGATTCTTGTATGAAAAATATTTTGTTTCTCATGAAATCTTGACCAAACTCGGCATTTATTAGTTGTACTATACTCCTCATATATATGCAAAATCCTATTATGATCGGAAGACTATACCATATAACTGCAATAGGAACGATAGGTCGAAAATTAACCTTTTGTATGAAAAAAATCATATTAAGATCGGACCCCTATATCATATAGCTGCCATAGGAACGATCGCTCGAAAATTAAGCTGTTGTATGAAATAATATTTGATTTTTCAAGATATCTTGACCAAACTCGGCATTTATTAGTTTTACTATACTCCCCATATGCATGCAAATCCTATTAAGATCGGACCACTACATATAATAGGTGCCATAGGAACGATCGGTCGAAAATTAACTCTTTATATGAAAAAACATTTTGCTTTTCAAGATATCTTGACAAAACTCGGCGTTTATTAGTTTTACTATACTCCTCATACATATGCAAAACCCTATTAAGATCAGACCACGATATCATTTAGCTGCTATAGGAATGATCGGTCGAAAATTAAGTTCTTGTATGAAAAACAATTTGTTTTTCAAGATATCTTGACCAAACTCGGCATTATTAGTTTTACTATACTCCTCATATATTTGCAAAATCCTATCATAATAGGACCACTATATCATATAGCTGCCATGGGAACGATCGGTCGAAAATTAAGTTCTTGTATGAAAAAATTTTGCTTATCAAGATATCTTGACCAATCTCGGCATTTATTAGTTTTACTATACTCCTCATATATATGCAAAATCCAATTAAGGTCGGACCCCTATATCATATAGCTGTCATAGGAACGCTCGGTCGAAAATTAAGTTCTTGTATGAAAAAACATTTTGTTTTTCAAGATATCTTGACCAAACTCGGCATTTCTTAGTTTTACTATACTCCTCATATATGTGCAAAACCCTATTAAGATCAGACCACCATATCATATAGCTGCCATAGGAACGATCGGTCGAAAATTAACTTTTTGTATGAAAAACATTTTGCTTTTCAAGATATCTTGACAAAACTCGGCGCTTATTAGTTTTACTATACTCCTCATATATGCAAAACCCTATTAAGATCGGACCACTATATCATATAGCTGCCATAGGAACGATCGGTCGAAAATTAAGTTCTTGTATGAAATAACATTTTATTTTTCAAGATATCTTGACCAAACTCGGAATTTATTGGTTTTCCTATCATAAATATTTTACCTCATATATATGCAAAACCCTATTAAGATTGGAAGACTATATCATATAGCTGACATGGGAATGATCGGTCGATAATTAAGTTTTTGTATGAAAAAACATTTTGTTTATCTGGATATCTTAACCAAACTCGACATTTATTAGTTTACTATACTTCCCATATGCATACAAAATTCTATCAAGATCGGACCACTACATCTTATAGCTGCCATAGGAACGATCAATCGAAAATTAACTTTTTGTATGAAAAACATTTTGCTTTTCAAGATATCTTGACAAAACTCGGCGTTTATTAGTTTTACTATACTCCTCATACATATGCAAAATCCTATTAAGATCGGACCACTACATCTAATAGCTGCCATAGGAACGATCGGTCGAAAATTAACTTTTGTATGAAAAAACATTTTGTTTATCAGGATATTTTAACCAAACTCGGCATTTATTAGTATTACAATACTCCCCATATGCATGCAAAATTCTATTAAGATCGGACCACTACATCTATAGCTGCCATAGGAACGATCGGTCGAAAATTAACTTTTTGTATGAAAAACATTTTGCTTTTCAAGATATCTTGACCAAACTCGGCACTTATTAGTTTTTACTATACTCCCCATATGCATTCAAATCCTATTAAGATCGGACCACTACATATAATAGGTGCCATAGGAACGATCGGTCGAAAATTACCTCTTTGTATGAAAAAACATTCTGCTTTTCAAGATATCTTGACCAAACTCGGCGTTTATTAGTTTTACTATACTCCTCATACATATGCAAAACCCTATTAAGATCAGACCACGATATCATTTAGCTTATATAGGAATGATCGGTCGAAAATTAAGTTCTTGTATGAAAAAACAATTTGTTTTTCAAGATATCTTGACCAAACTCGGCATTTATTAGTTTTACTATACTCCTCATATATTTGCAAAATGCTATCATAATAGGACCACTATATCATATAGCTGCCATGGGAACGATCGGTCGAAAATTAAGTTCTTGTATGAAAAAAATTTTGCTTATCAAGATATCTTGACCAATCTCGGCATTTATTAGTTTTACTATACTCCTCTATATATGCAAAATCCAATTAAGGTCGGACCCCTATATCATATAGCTGTCATAGGAACGCTCGGTCGAAAATTAAGTTCTTGTATGAAAAAACATTTTGCTTTTCAAGATATCTTGACCAAACTCGGCATTTCTTAGTTTTACTATACTCCTCATATATGTGCAAAACCCTATTAAGATCAGACCACCATATCATATAGCTGCCATAGGAACGATCGGTTGAAATTAATGTTCTTGTATGAAAAAATTTTGTTTTTCAAGATATCTTGACAAAACTCGGTATATATTAGTTTACTATACCCTCATATATTTGCAAAATCCTATCATAATAGGACCACTATATAGCTGCCATAGGAACGATCGGTCGAAAATTAATTTCTTGTATGAAAAATCATTTTGCTTATCAAGATATCTTGACCAATCTCGGCATTATTAGTTTTACTATACTCCCCATATATATGCAAAATCCTATTAAGGTCGGACCCTTATATCAATAGCTGCCATAGGAACGATCGGTCGAAAATTAATTTCTTGTATGAAAAAACATTTTGCTTATCAAGATATCTTGACCAATCTCGGCATTTATTAGTTTTACTATACTCCCCATATATATGCAAAATCCTATTAAGGTCCGACCCTTATATCATATAGCTGCCATAGGAACGATCGGTCGAAAATTAAGTTCTTGTATAAAAAAACATTTTGTTTTTCAAGATATCGTGACCAATCTCGGCATTTATAAGTTTTACTATACTCCTCATATTTAATCAAAATCCTATTAAGATCGGACCACTATATCATATAGCTGCCATAGGAACGATCGGTCGAAAGGTATGTTATTGTATAAAAATTATTTTGTTTCTCAAGAATCATTGAAAAAACTCGGCATTTATTAGTTGTAATTAACTCCTCATATATAGGCAAAATCATATTAAGATCGGACCATTATATCATATAGCTGCCATTGGAACGGTCAGTCGAAAATTAAGTTCTTGTATGAAAAAACATTTTGTTTTTCAAGATATCTTGACCAAACTCGGCGTTTATTAGTTTTACTTTACTCCTCATATTTAATCAAAATCCTATTGAGATCGGACCACTATATCATATAGCTGCCATAGGAACGGTCAGTCGAAAATTAAGTTCTTGTATGAAAAAACATTTGTTTTTCAAGATATCTTGACAAAACTCGGCATTTATTGGTTTCCTATCATAAATATTTTACCTCATATATATGCAAAACCCTATTAAGATTGGAAGACTATATCATATAGCTGACATGGGAATGATCGGTCGATAATTAAGTTTTTGTATGAAAAAACATTTTGTTTATCTGGATATCTTAACCAAACTCGACATTTATTAGTTTTACTATACTTCCCATATGCATACAAAATTCTATCAAGATCGGACCACTACATCTTATAGCTGCCATAGGAACGATCAATCGAAAATTAACTTTTTGTATGAAAAACATTTTGCTTTTCAAGATATCTTGACAAAACTCGGCGTTTATTAGTTTTACTATACTCCTCATACATATGCAAAATCCTATTAAGATCGGACCACTACATCTAATAGCTGCCATAGGAACGATCGGTCGAAAATTAACTTTTTGTATGAAAAAAACATTTTGTTTATCAGGATATTTTAACCAAACTCGGCATTTATTAGTATTACAATACTCCCCATATGCATGCAAAATTCTATTAAGATCGGACCACTACATCTTATAGCTGCCATAGGAACGATCGGTCGAAAATTACTCTTTGTATGAAAAAACATTCTGCTTTTCAAGATATCTTGACAAAACTCGGCGTTTATTAGTTTTACTATACTCCTCATACATATGCAAAACCCTATTAAGATCAGACCACGATATCATTTAGCTGATATAGGAATGATCGGTCGAAAATTAAGTTCTTGTATGAAAAAACAATTTGTTTTTCAAGATATCTTGACCAAACTCGGCATTTATAGTTTTACTATACTCCTCATATATTTGCAAAATCCTATCATAATAGGACCACTATATCATATAGCTGCCATGGGAACGATCGGTCGAAAATTAAGTTCTTGTATGAAAAAAATTTTGCTTATCAAGATATCTTGACCAATCTCGGCATTTATTAGTTTTACTATACTCCTCATATATATGCAAATCCAATTAAGGTCGGACCCCTATATCATATAGCTGTCATAGGAACGCTCGGTCGAAAATTAAGTTCTTGTATGAAAAAACATTTTGCTTTTCAAGATATCTTGACCAAACTCGGCATTTCTTAGTTTTACTATACTCCTCATATATGTGCAAAACCCTATTAAGATCAGACCACCATATCATATAGCTGCCATAGGAACGATCGGTTGAAATTAATGTTCTTGTATGAAAAAAATTTTGTTTTTCAAGATATCTTGACAAAACTCGGTATATATTAGTTTTACTATACCCCTCATATATTTGCAAAATCCTATCATAATAGGACCACTATATAGCTGCCATAGGAACGATCGGTCGAAAATTAATTTCTTGTATGAAAAATCATTTTGCTTATCAAGATATCTTGACCAATCTCGGCATTTATTAGTTTTACTATACTCCCCATATATATGCAAAATCCTATTAAGGTCGGACCCTTATATCAATAGCTGCCATAGGAACGATCGGTCGAAAATTAATTTCTTGTATGAAAAAACATTTTGCTTATCAAGATATCTTGACCAATCTCGGCATTTATTAGTTTTACTATACTCCCCATATATATGCAAATCCTATTAAGGTCCGACCCTTATATCATATAGCTGCCATAGGAACGATCGGTCGAAAATTAAGTTCTTGTATAAAAAAACATTTTGTTTTTCAAGATATCGTGACCAATCTCGGCATTTATAAGTTTTACTATACTCCTCATATTTAATCAAAATCCTATTAAGATCGGACCACTATATCATATAGCTGCCATAGGAACGATCGGTCGAAAGGTATGTTATTGTAAAAATTATTTTGTTTCTCAAGAATCATTGAAAAAACTCGGCATTATTAGTTGTAATTAACTCCTCATATATAGGCAAAATCATATTAAGATCGGACCATTATATCATATAGCTGCCATTGGAACGGTCAGTCGAAAATTAAGTTCTTGTATGAAAAAACATTTTGTTTTTCAAGATATCTTGACCAAACTCGGCGTTTATTAGTTTTACTTTACTCCTCATATTTAATCAAAATCCTATTGAGATCGGACCACTATATCATATAGCTGCCATAGGAACGGTCAGTCGAAAATTAAGTTCTTGTATGAAAAAACATTTTGTTTTTCAAGATATCTTGACAAAACTCGGCATTTATTAGTTTTACTATACTCCTCATATATATGCAAAATCCAATTAAGGTCGGACCCCTATATCATATAGCTGTCATAGGAACGCTCGGTCGAAAATTAAGTTCTTGTATGAAAAACATTTTGTTTTTCAAGATATCTTGACCAAACTCGGCATTTCTTAGTTTTACTATACTCCTCATATATGTGCAAAACCCTATTAAGATCAGACCACCATATCATATAGCTGCCATAGAAACGATCGGTTTGAAATTAATGTTCTTGTATGAAAAAAATTTTGTTTTTCAAGATATCTTGACAAAACTCGGTATATATTAGTTTTACTATACTCCTCATATATTTGCAAAATCCTATCATAATAGGACCACTATATAGCTGCCATAGGAACGATCGGTCGAAAATTAATTTCTTGTATGAAAAAACATTTTGTTTTCAAGATATCTTGACAAAACTCGGCATTTATTAGTTTTGCTATACTCCTTATATATATGCAAAACACTAATAAGATCAGACCACGATATTAAATAGCTAATATAGGAACGATCGATCGAAAATTAAGTTCGTGTATGAATAAACATTTATTTTTCAAGATATCTTGACCAAATTTGGCATTTATTAGTTCTACTATACTCCTCATATGCATGTAAAATCCTGTTAAGATCGGACTACTATATCAATTACCAACGATCGGTCGAAAATTAAGTTCTTGTATAAAAAGACAATTTGTTTTTCAAGATATCTTGACCAATCTCGGCATTTATTAGTTTACTATTGTCCTCATATACATGCAAAACCCTATTAAGATCGGAAAACGATATCATATAGCTGCCATAGAGGAACGATCGGTCGAAAATTAAGTTCTTGTATAAAAAAACATTTAGTTTTTCAAGATATCTTGACCAAACTCGGCATTTATTAGTTTTACTATACTCCTCATATTTAATCAAAATCTTATTAAGATCGGACCACTATATCACATAGCTGCATTGGAACGATCGGTCGAAAAGTAGATTCTTGTATGAAAAATATTTTGTTTATCAAGAAATCTTGAGCAAACTCGGCATTTATAAGTTGTACTATACTCCTCATATATATGCAAAATCCTATTGTGATCGGAAGACTATACCATATAACTGCAATAGGAACGATAGGTCGAAAATTTACTTTTTTATGAAAAAACATTTTGTTTATCAAGATATCTTGACCAAACTCGGCATTTATTAAGTGTACTATTCTCCTCAATATATGAAAATCCTATTCAGATCGGACCACTATATCACATAGCTGCCATAGGAACGATCGGTCGAAAATTAAGTTGTTGTATGAAATAACATTTGGTTTTTCAAGATATCGTGACCAAACTCGGCACTTATTAGTTTTTACTATACTCCCCATATGCATGCAAATCCTATTAAGATCGGACCACTACATATAATAGGTGCCATAGGAACGATCGGTCGAAAATTAGCTCTTTGTATTAAAAAACATTTTGCTTTTCAAGACATCTTGACAAAACTCGGCGTTTATTAGTTTTACTATACTCCTCATATATGCAAAACCCTATTAAGATCGGACCACTATATCATATAGCTGTCATAGGAACGCTCGGTCGAAAATTAAGTTCTTGTATGAAAAGACATTTGTTTTTCAAGATATCGTGACCAATCTTGGCATTTATAAGTTTTACTATACTCCTCATATTTAATCAAAATCCTATTAAGATCGGACCACTATATCATATAGCTGCCATAGGGAACGATCGGTTGAAAGGTATGTTATTGTATAAAAATTATTTTGTTTCTCAAGAATCATTGAAAAAACTCGCATTTATTAGTTGTATTAACTCCTCATATAAGGCAAAATCATATGAATCGGACCATTATATCATATAGCTGCCATTGAACGGTCAGTTCGAAAATTAAGTTCTTGTATGAAAAAACATTTTGTTTTTCAAGATATCTTGACCAACTCGGCGTTTATTAGTTTTACTTTACTCCTCATATTTAATGAAATCGGACCACTATATCATCTAGCTGCCATAGGAACGATCGGTCGAAAGGTATGTTATTGTATAAAAATTATTTTGTTTCTCAAGAATCATTGAAAAAACGGCATTATTAGTTTGTAATTAACTCCTCATATATAGGCAAAATCATATTAAGATCGGACCATATATCATATAGCTGCCATTGGAACGGTCAGTCGAAATTAAGTTCTTGTATAAAAAAACATTTTGTTTTTCAGATATCTTGACCAAACTCGGCGTTTATTAGTTTTACTTTACTCCTCATATTTAATCAAAATCCTATTGAGATCGGACCACTATATCATATAGCTGCCATAGGAACGGTCAGTCGAAATTAAGTTCTTGTATGAAAAAACATTTTGTTTTTCAAGATATCTTGACAAAACTCGGCATTTATTAGTTTTACTATACTCCTCATATATATGCAAAACTCCAATTAAGGTCGGACCCCTATATCATATAGCTGTCATAGGAACGCTCGGTCGAAAATTAAGTTCTTTGTATGAAAAAACATTTTGTTTTCAAGATATCTTGACCAAACTCGGCATTTCTTAGTTTTACTATACTCCTCATATATGTGCAAAACCCTATTAAGATCAGACCACCATATCATATAGCTGCCATAGGAACGATCGGTTGAAATTATGTTCTTGTATGAAAAAATTTTGTTTTTCAAGATATCTTGACAAACTCGGTATATATTAGTTTTACTATACCCCTCATATTTGCAAAATCCTATCATAATAGACCACTATATAGCTGGCCATAGGAACGATCGGTCGAAAATTATTTCTTGTATGAAAAATCATTTTGCTTATCAAGATATCTTGACCAATCTCGGCATTTATTAGTTTTACTATACTCCCCTATATATAGCAAAATCCTATTAAGGTCGGACCCTTATATCAATAGCTGCCATAGGAACGATCGGTCGAAAATAATTTCTTGTATGAAAAAACATTTTGCTTATCAAGATATCTGACCAATCTCGGCATTTATTAGTTTTACTATACTCCCCATATATATGCAAATCCTATTAAGGTCCGACCCCTTATATCATATAGCTGCCATAGGAACGATCGGTCGAAAATTAAGTTCTTGTATAAAAAAACATTTTGTTTTTTCAAATATCGTGACCAACTCGGCATTTATAAGTTTTACTATACTCCTCATATTTAATCAAAATCCTATTAAGATCGGACCACTATATCATATAGCTGCCATAGGAACGATCGGTCGAAAGTATGTTATTGTATAAAAAATTATTTTGTTTCTCAAGAATCATTGAAAAACTCGGCATTTATTAGTTGTAATTAACTCCTCATATATAGGCAAAATCATATTAAGATCGGACCATTATATCATATAGCTGCCATTGGAACGGTTCAGTCGAAAATTAAGTTCTTGTATGAAAAACATTTGTTTTTCAAGATATCTTGACCAACTCGGCGTTTATTAGTTTTACTTTACTCCTCATATTTAATCAAAATCCTATTGAGATCGGACCACTATATCATATAGCTGCCATATGAACGGTCAGTCGAAATTAAGTTCTTGTATGAAAAACATTTGTTTTTCAAGATATCTTGACAAAACTCGGCATTTATTAGTTTTTACTATACTCCTCTATATATGCAAAATCCAATTAAGGTCGGACCCCTATATCATATAGCTGTCATAGGAACCGCTCGGTCGAAAATAAGTTCTTGTATGAAAAAACATTTTGTTTTTCAAGATATCTTGACCAACTCGGCATTCTTAGTTTTACTATACTCCTCATATATGTGCAAAACCCTATTAAGATCACCACCATATCATATAGCTGCCATAGGAACGATCGTTTGAAATTAATGTTCTTGTATGAAAAAAATTTTTGTTTTTCAAGATATCTTGACATAACTCGGTATATATTAGTTTTACTATACTCCTCATCCTATCATAATAGACCACTATATAGCTGCCATAGAAAGAACGATCGGTCGAAAATTAATTTCTTGTATTAAAAATCATTTTTGCTTATCAAGATATCTTGACCAATCTCGGCATTTATTAGTTTTACTATACTCCCCATAATATGCAAAATCCTATTAAGGTCGGACCCTTATATCAATAGCTGCCATAGGAACGATCGCTCGAAAATTAATTTCTTGTATGAAAAAACATTTTGCTTATCAAGATATCTTGACCAATCTCGGCATTTATTAGTTTTACTATACTCCTCATATATGCAAAATCCTATTAAGGTCCGACCCTTATATCATATAGCTGCCATAGGAACGATCGGTCGAAAATTAAGTTCTTGTATAAAAAAACATTTTGTTTTCAAGATATCTTGACAAACCTCGGCATTTATAAGTTTTACTATACTCCTCATATTTAATCAAAATCCTATTAAGATCGGACCACTATATCATATAGCTGCCATAGGAACGATCGGTCGAAAGGTATGTTATTGTATAAAATTATTTGGTTTCTCAAGAATCATTGAAAAAACTCGGCATTTATTAGTTGTAATTAACTCCTCATATATAGGCAAAATCATATTAAGATCGGACCATTATATCATATAGCTGCCATTGGAACGGTCAGTCGAAAATTAAGTTCTTGTATGAAAAAACATTTTGTTTTTCAAGATATCTTGACCAAACTCGGCGTTTATTAGTTTTACTTTACTCCTCATATTTAATCAAAATCCTATTGAGATCGGACCACTATATCATATAGCTGCCATAGGAACGGTCAGTCGAAAATTAAGTTCTTGTATGAAAAAACATTTTGTTTTTCAAGATATCTTGACAAAACTCGGCATTTATTATTTTGCTATACTCCTTATATATATGCAAAACACTAATAAGATCAGACCACGATATTAAATAGCTAATATAGGAACGATCGATCGAAAATTAAGTTCGTGTATGAATAAACATTTTATTTTTCAAGATATCTTGACCAAATTTGGCATTTATTAGTTCTACTATACTCCTCATATGCATGTAAAATCCTGTTTAAGATCGGACTACTATATCAATTACCAACGATCGGTCGAAAATTAAGTTCTTGTATAAAAAGACAATTTGTTTTCAAGATATCTTGACCAATCTCGGCATTTATTAGTTTTACTATTGTCCTCATATACATGCAAAACCCTATTAAGATCGGAAAACGATATCATATAGCTGCCATAGGAACGATCGGTCGAAAATTAAGTTCTTGTATAAAAAAACATTTAGTTTTTCAAGATATCTTGACCAAACTCGGCATTTATTAGTTTTACTATACTCCTCATATTTAATCAAAATCTTATTAAGATCGGACCACTATATCACATAGCTGCATTGGAACGATCGGTCGAAAGTAGATTCTTGTATGAAAAATATTTTGTTTATCAAGAAATCTTGAGCAAACTCGGCATTTATAAGTTGTACTATACTCCTCATATATATGCAAAATCCTATTGTGATCGGAAGACTATACCATATAACTGCAATAGGAACGATAGGTCGAAAATTAACTTTTTTTATGAAAAAACATTTTGTTTATCAAGATATCTTGACCAAACTCGGCATTTATTAAGTGTACTATTCTCCTCATATATATGAAAAATCTATTCAGATCGGACCACTATATCACATAGCTGCCATAGGAACGATCGGTCGAAAACTAAGTTGTTGTATGAAATAACATTTGGTTTTTCAAGATATCGTGACCAAACTCGGCACTTATTAGTTTTACTATACTCCCCATATGCATGCAAATCCTATTAAGATCGGACACTACATAATAGGTGCCATAGGAACGATCGGTCGAAAATTAGCTCTTTGTATGAAAAAACATTTTGCTCTTCAAGACATCTTGACAAAACTCGGCGTTTATTAGTTTTACTATACTCCTCATATATGCAAAACCCTATTAAGATCGGACCACTATATCATATAGCTGTCATAGGAACGCTCGGTCGAAAATTAAGTTCTTGTATGAAAAGACATTTTGTTTTTCAAGATATCTTGACCAAACTCGGCATTTCTTAGTTTTACTATACTCCTCATATATGTGCAAAACACTATTAAGATCAGACCACTATATCAGATAGCTGCTATAGGAACGATCGGTTGAAATTTATGTTCTTGTATGAAAAACATTTTGTTTTTCAAGATATCTTGACAAAACTCGGTATTTATTAGTTTTACTATACTCCTCATATATTTGCAAAAATCCTATCATAATAGGACCACTACATAGCTGCCATAGGAACGATCGGTCGAAAATTAAGTTCTTGTGTAAAAAAACATTTTGTTTTTCAAGATATCTTGACCAAACTCGGCATTTATTAGTTTTACTATACTCCTCATATTTAATCAAAATCCTATTAAGATCGGACCACTATATCATATAGCTGCCATAGGAACGATCGGTCGAAAGGTATGTTCTTGTATGAAAATTATTTTGTTTCTCAAGAATCCTTGAAAAAACTCGGCATTTATTAGTTGTAATTTACTCCTCATATATAGGCAAAATCATATTAAGATCGGACCATTATATCATATAGCTGCCATTGGAACGGTCAGTCGAAAATTAAGTTCTTGTATAAAAAAACATTTAGTTTTTCAAGATATCTTGACCAAACTCGGCATTTATAGTTTTACTATACTCCTCATATTTAATCAAAATCTTATTAAGATCGGACCACTATATCATATAGCTGCATTGGAACAATCGGTCGAAAAGTAGATTCTTGTATGAAAAATATTTTGTTTCTCATGAAATCTTGACCAAACTCGGCATTTATTAGTTGTACTATACTCCTCATATATATGCAAAATCCTATTATGATCGGTAGACTATACCATATAACTGCAATAGGAACGATAGGTCGAAAATTAACTTTTGTATGAAAAAACATTTTGTTTATCAGGATATTTTAACCAAACTCGGCATTTATTAGTTTTACAATACTCCCCATATGCATGCAAATTCTATTAAGATCGGACCACTACATCTTATAGCTGCCATAGGAACGATCGGTCGAAAATTAACTTTTTGTATGAAAAACATTTTGCTTTTCAAGATATCTTGACCAAACTCGGCACTTATCAGTTTTTACTATACTCCCCATATGCATTCAAATCCTATTAAGATCGGACCACTACATATAATAGGTGCCATAGGAACGATCGGTCGAAAATTAACTCTTTGTATGAAAAAACATTTTGCTTTTCAAGATATCTTGACAAAACTCGGCGTTTATTTGTTTACTATACTCCTTATATATTCAAAACCCTATTAATATCGGACCACTATATCATATAGCTGCCATAGGAACGATCGGTCGAAAACTAAGTTCTTGTATAAAAAAACATTTGGTTTTTCAAGATATCTTGACCAAACTCGGCATTTATTAGTTTTACTATACTCCTCATATTTAATCAAAATCTTATTAAGATCGGACCACTATATCATATAGCTGCATTGGAACGATCGGTCGAAAAGTAGATTCTTGTATGAAATATATTGTGTTTCTCATGAAATCTTGACCAAACTCGGCATTTATTAGTTGTACTATACTCCTCATATATATGCAAAATCCTATTATGATCGGAAAACTATACCATATAACTGCAATAGGAACGATAGGTCGAAAATTAACCTTTTGTATGAAAAAAATCATATTAAGATCGGACCCCTATATCATATAGCTGCCATAGGAACGATCGCTCGAAAATTAAGTTCTTGTGTAAAAAAACATTTTGTTTTTCAAGATATCTTGACAAAACTCGGTATTTATTAGTTTTACTATACTCCTCATATATTTGCAAAATCCTATCATAATAGGACCACTATATAGCTGCCATAGAAACAATCGGTCGAAAATTAATTTCTTGTATGAAAAAACATTTTGCTTATCAAGATATCTTGACGAATCTCGGCATTTATTAGTTTTGCTATACTCCCATATATATGCAAAATCCTATTAAGGTCGGACCCTTATATCATATAGCTGCCATAGGAACGATCGGTCGAAAATTAAATTCTTGTTTAAACATAAAAATAAACATTTTGTTTTACAAGATATCTTGACCAAACTCGGCATTTATTAGTTTTACTATACTCCTCATATTTAATCAAAATCCTATTAAGATCGGACCACTATATCATATAGCTGCCATAGGAACGATCGGTCGAAAGGTATGTTCTATGAAAATTATTTGTTTCTCAAGAATCCTTGAAAAAACTCGGCATTATTAGTTGTAATTAACTCCTCATATATAGGCAAAATCATATTAAGATCGGACCATTATATCATATAGCTGCCATAGGAACGGTCAGTCGAAAATTAAGTTCTTGTATGAAAAAACATTTTGTTTTTCAAGATATCTTGACAAAACTCGGCATTTATTAGTTTTGCTATACTCCTTATATATGCAAAACACTAATAAGATCAGACCACGATATTATATAGCTAATATAGGAACGATCGATCGAAAATTAAGTTCGTGTATGAATAAACATTTTATTTTTCAAGATATCTTGACCAAATTTGGCATTTATTAGTTCTACTATACTCCTCATATGCATGTAAAATCCTGTTAAGATCGGACTACTATATCAATTATCTGCCATACTAACGATCGGTCGAAAATTAAGTTCTTGTATAAAAAGACAATTTGTTTTTCAAGATATCTTGACCAATCTCGGCATTTATTAGTTTTACTATTGTCCTCATATACATGCAAAACCCTATTAAGATCGGAAAACGATATCATATAGCTGCCATAGGAACGATCGGTCGAAAATTAAGTTCTTGTATAAAAAAACATTTAGTTTTTCAAGATATCTTGACCAAACTCGGCATTTATTAGTTTTACTATACTCCTCATATTTAATCAAAATCTTATTAAGATCGGACCACTATATCATATAGCTGCATTGGAACAATCGGTCGAAAAGTAGATTCTTGTATGAAAAATATTTTGTTTCTCATGAAATCTTGACCAACTCGGCATTTATTAGTTGTACTATACATATATATGCAAAATCCTATTATGATCGGAAGACTATACCATATAACTGCAATAGGAACGATAGGTCGAAAATTAACTTTTGTATGAAAAAACATTTTGTTTATCAGGATATTTTAACCAAACTCGGCATTTATTAGTTTTACAATACTCCCCATATGCATGCAAAATTCTATTAAGATCGGACCACAACATCTTATAGCTGCCATAGGAACGATCGGTCGAAAATTAACTTTTTGTATGAAAAAACATTTTGCTTTCAAGATATCTTGACAAAACTTGGCGTTTATTAGTTTTCTATACTCCTCATAGCTGCCATAGGAACGATTGGTCGAAAATTAAGTTCTTGTATGAAAAAACATTTTGTTTTTCAAGATATCTTGACCAAACTCGGCACTTATTAGTTTTTACTATACTCCCCATATGCATTCAAATCCTATTAAGATCGGACCACTACATCTAATAGGTGCCATAGGAACGATCGGTCGAAAATTAACTCTTTGTATGAAAAAAACATTTTGCTTTTCATGATATCTTGACAAAACTCAGCGTTTATTAGTTTTACTGTACTCCTCATACATATGCAAAACCCTATTAAGATCGGGCCTCGATATCATATAGCTGCATAGGAACGATCGGTCTAAAATTAAGTTCTTGTATGAAAAACATTTTGTTTTTCAAGATATCTTGACCAAATTTGGCAATTATTAGTTTTACTATACTCCTCATATTTATTCAAAATCCTAATTATATCGGACCACTATATCATATAGCTGCATTGGAACGATCGGTCGAAAAGTAGATCTTGTATGAAAAATATTTTGTTTCTCAAGAAATGTTGACCAATCTCGGCATTTATTAGTTGTACTATACTCCTCATATATATGCAAAATCCTATTATGATCGGAAGACTATACCATATAACTGCATTAGGAACGATAGGTCGAAAATTAACTTTTGTATGAAAAAACATTTTGTTTTCAGCGGATATTTTAACCAAACTCGGCATTTATTAGTTTTACAATACTCCCATATGCATGCAAAATTCTATTAAGATCGGACCACTACATCTTATAGCTGCCATAGGAACGATCGGTCGAAAATTAACTTTTTGTATGAAAAACATTTTGCTTTGCAAGATATCTTGACCAAACTCGGCATTTATTAGTTTACTATACTCCCCATATGCATGCAAATCCTATTAAGATCGGACCACTACATCTAATAGCTGCCATAGGAACGATCGGTCTAAAATTAAGTTCTTGTATGAAAAACATTTTGTTTTTCAAGATATCTTGACCAAACTCGGCATTTATTGGTTTTCCTATCATAAATATTTTACCTTATATATATGAAAAACCCTATTAAGATTGGAAGACTATATCATATAGCTGACATAGGAATGATCGGTCGAGAATTAAGATTTTGTATGAAAAAACATTTTGTTTATCAGGATATCTTAACCAAACTCGGCATTTATTAGTTTTACTATACTCCCCATATGCATGCAAATCCTATTAAGATCGGACCACTACATCTAATAGCTGCCATAGGAACGATCGGTCGAAAATTAACTTTTGTATGAAAAAACATTTTGCTTTTCAAGATATCTTGACAAAACTCGGCGTTTATTAGTTTACTATACTCCTCATACATATGCAAAACCCTATTAGATCGGGCCTCGATATCATATAGCTGTCATAGGAACGATCGGTCTAAAATTAAGTTCTTGTATGAAAAACATTTGTTTTTCAAGATATCTTGACCAATCTCGGCATTTATTGGTTTTCCTATCATAAATATTTTACCTTATATATATGAAAACCCTATTAAGATGGAAGACTATATCATATAGCTGACATAGGAATGATCGGTCAAGAATTAAGCTTGTGTATGAAAAACATTTTGTTTATCAGGATAGTTAACCAAACTCGGCATTTATTAGTTTTACTATACTCCCCATATGCATGCAAAATTCTATTAGATCGGACCACTACATCTTATAGTGCTATAGGAACGATCGGTCGAAAATTAAGTTCTTGTATGAAAAACATTTGTTTTTCAAGATATATTGACAAAACTCGGCGTTTATTAGTTTTACTATACTCCTCAAACATATGCAAAACCCTATTAAGATCGGGCCTCGATATCATATAGCTGCCATAGGAACGATCGGTCTAAAATTAAGTTCTTGTATGAAAAACATTTTGTTTTTCAAGATATCTTGACCAAATCGGCATTTATTGGTTTTCCTATCATAAATATTTTACCTTATATATATGAAAAACCCTATTAAGATTGGAAGACTATATCATATAGCTGACATAGGAATGATCGGTCGAGAATTAAGTTTTGTATGAAAAAACATTTTGTTTATCAGGATATCTTAACCAAACTCGGCATTTATTAGTTTTACTTACTCCCCATATGCATGCAAATCCTATTAAGATCGGACCACTACATCTAATAGCTGCCATAGGAACGATCGGTCGAAAATTACCTTTTGTATGAAAAAACATTTGCTTTTCAAGATATCTTGACAAAACTCGGCGTTTATTAGTTTTACTATACTCCTCATAGCTGCCATAGGAACGATCGGTCGAAAACTAAGTTCTTGTATGAAAAAAACATTTTGTTTTTCAAGATATCTTGACCAAACTCGGCATTATTGGTTTTCCTATCACAAATATTTTACCTCATATATATGCAAAGCCCTATTAAGATTGGAAGACTATATCATATAGCTGACATAGGAATGATCGATCGAGAATTAAGTTTTTATATGAAAAAACATTTTGTTTATCAGGATATGTTAACCAAACTCGGCATTTATTAGTTTTACTATACTCCCCATATGCATGCAAAATTCTATTAAGATCGGACCACTACATCTTATAGCTGCCATAGGAACGATCGGTCGAAAATTAACTTATTGTATGAAAAAACATTTTGCTTTTCAGGATATCTTGACAAAACTCGGCGTTTATTAGTTTTACTATACTCCTCATACATATGCAAAACCCTATTAAGATCAGACCACGATATCATATAGCTGCTATAGGAATGATCGGTCGAAAATTTAGTTCTTGTATGAAAAAACAATTTGTTTTTGAAGATATCTTGACCAAACTCGGCATTTATTAGTTTTACTATAATCCTCATATATATGCAAAATCCTATTAAGGTCGGACCACTATATCATATAGCTGCCATAGGAACGATCGGCCAAAAAGTAGATTCTCATATGTATGCAAAACCCTATTCAGATCCGACCACGATATCGCTGCTATAGGAGCGATCAGTCGAAAATTAAGTTCTTGTATGAAAAACAGTTTGTTTTTCAAGATATCTTGACCAATTTCGGTATTTATTAGTTTTACTATACTCCTCATATATAGGCAAAATAATATTAAGATCGGACCACTATATCATATAGCTGCATTGGAACGATCGGTCGAAAAGTAGATTCTTGTATGAAAAATATTTTGTTTCTCAAGAAATGTTGACCAATCTCGGCATTTATTAGTTGTACTTTACTCCTCATATATATGCAAAATCCTATTATGATCGGACCATTATATCATATAGCTGCCCTTGGAACGGTCAGTCGAAAATTAAGTTCTTGTTTGAAAAAACATTTTGTTTATCAGGATATGTTTTACCATACTCCCTATATGCATGCAAAATTCTATTAAGATCGGACCACTACATCTTATAGCTGCCATAGGAACGATCGGTCGAAAATTAACTTTTTGTATGAAAAAACATTTTGCTTATCAAGATATTTGACCAAACTCGGCATTTATTAAGTGTACTATTCTCCTCATATATATGAAAAATCCTATTCAGATCGGAACACTACATCTTATAGCTGCCATAGGAACGATCGGTCGAAAATAAACTTTTTGTATGAAAAAACATTTTGTGTTTCAAGATATCTTGACCAAACTCGGCATTTATTGGTTTCCCTATCACAAATATTTTACCTCATATATATGCAAAACCTTATTAAGATTGGAAGACTATATCATATAGCTGACATTGGAATGATCGGTCGAGAATTAAGTTTTTATATGAAAAAACATTTTGTTTATCAGGATATGTTAACCAAACTCGGCATTTATTAGTTTTACTATACTCCCCATATGCATGAAAAATTCTATTAAGATCGGACCACTACATCTTATAGCTGCTATAGGAACGATCGGTCGAAAATTAAGTTCTTGTATGAAAAACATTTTGTTTATCAAGATATCTTGACAAAACTCGGTATTAAGTTTTTGTATGATTGGAAGACTATATCATATAGCTGACATAGGAATGATCGGTCGAGAATTAATTTTTTATATGAAAAAACATTTTGTTTATCAGGATATGTTAACCAAACTCGGCATTTATTAGTTTTACTATACTCCCCATATGCATGCAAAATTCTATTAAGATCGGACCACTACATCTTATAGCTGCCATAGGAACGATCGGTCGAAAATTAACTTTTGTATGAAAAAACAATTTGTTTTTCAAGATATCTTGACAAAACTCGGCGTTTATTAGTTTTACTATACTCCTCATACATATGCAAAACCCTATTAAGATCCGACCACGATATCATATAGCTGCTATCGGAATGATCGGTCGAAAATTAAGTTCTTGAATGAAAAAACAATTTGTCTTTCAAGATATCTTGACCAAACTCGGCATTTATTAGTTTTACTAGAATCCTCATATATATGCAAAATCCAATTAAGGTCGGACCACGATATCATATAGCTGCCATAGGACCGATCGGTCGAAAATAAAGTTCTTGTATAAAAAAAAATTTTGATTTTTCAAGATATCTTGACCAAACTCGGCATTTATAGTTTTACTATACTCCCTACACTACATCTAATAGCTGCCTTAGGAACGATCGGTCGAAAATTAACTCTTTGTATGAAAAAACATTTTGCTTTTCAAGATATCGTTTATTAGTTTTACTATACTCCTCATACATATGCAAAACCCTATTAAGATCCGACCACGATATCATATAGCTGCTATAGGAATGATCGGTCGAAAATTAAGTTCTTGTATGAAAAAACAATTTGTTTTTTAAGATATCTTGACCAAACTCGGCATTTATTAGTTTTACTATAATCCTCATATATATGCAAAATCCAATTAAGGTCGGACTACTTTATCAAATAGCTGCCATAGGAACGATCGGTCAAAAAGTAGATTCTCATATGCATGCAAAACCCTATTCAGATCAGACCACGATATCATATAGCTGCTATAGGAACGATCGGTCGAAAATTAAGTTCTTGTATGAAAAACATTTTGTTTTTCAAGATATCTTGACAAAACTCGGTATTTATTAGTTTACTATATTCCTCATATATTTGCAAAATCCTATTAAGATCAGACCACGATATCATATAGCTGCTATAGGAACGATCGGTCGAAATTTATGTTCTTGAAGGAAAAACATTTTGTTTTTCAAGATATCTTGACAAAACTCGGTATTTATTAGTTTTACTATACTCCTCATATATTTGCAAAATCCTATCATAATAGGACCACTATATCATATAGCTGCCATTGGAACGATCGGTCGAAAATTAAGTTCTTGTATGAAAAAACATTTTGCTTATCAAGATATCTCGACCAATCTCGGCATTTATTAGTTTTACTATACTCCTCATATATATGCAAAATGCTATTAAGATCGAACCCCTATATCATATAGCTGCCATAGGACCGATCGGTCGAAAATTAAGTTCTTGTATAAAAAAAAATTTTGATTTTTCAAGATATCTTGACCAAACGGCATTTATTAATTTTACTATACTCCCCATATGCATGCAAATCCTATTAAGATCGGACCACTACATCTAATAGCTGCCTTAGGAACGATCGGTCGAAAATTAACTCTTTGTATGAAAAAAACATTTTGATCTTCAAGATATCGTTTATTAGTTTTACTATACTCCTCATACATATGCAAAACCCTATTAAGATCAGACCACGATATCATATAGCTGCTATAGGAATGATCGGTCGAAAATTAAGTTCTTGTATGAAAAAACAATTTGTTTTTGAAGATATCTGGACCAAACTCGGCATTTATTAGTTTTACTATAATCCTCATATATATGCAAAATCCAATTAAGGTCGGACCACTATATCATATAGCTGCCATAGGAACGATCGGTCAAAAAGTAGATTCTCATATGCATGCAAAACCCTATTCAGATCAGACCACGATATCATATAGCTGCTATAGGAACGATCGGTCGAAATTAAGTTCTTGTATGAAAAACATTTTGTTTTTCAAGATATCTTGACAAAACTCGGTATTTATTAGTTTTACTATACTCCTCATATATTTGCAAAATCCTATTAAGATCAGACCACGATATCATATAGCTGCTATAGGAACGATCGGTCGAAATTTATGTTCTTGAATGAAAAACATTTTGTTTTTCAAGATATCTTGACAAAACTCGGTATTTATTAGTTTTACTATACTCCTCATATATTTGCAAAATCCTATCATAATAGGACCACTATATCATATAGCTGCCATTGGAACGATCGGTCGAAAATTAACTCTTTGTATAAAAAAACATTTTGCTTATCAAGATATCTCGACAAATCTCGGCATTTATTAGTTTCACTATACTCCTCATATATATGCAAAATGCTATTAAGATCGAACCCCTATATCATATAGCTGCCATAGGACCGATCGGTCGAAAATTAAGTTCTTGTATAAAAAAAAATTTTGATTTTTCAAGATATCTTGACCAAACTCGGCATTTATTAGTTTTACTATACTCCCCATACGCATGCATGCATGTTTTTCAAGATATCTTGACAAAACTCGGCATTTATTAGTTTTTCATACTCCTTATATATATGCAAAACACTAATAAGATCAGACCACGATATTATATAGCTAATATAGGAACGATCGGTCGAAAATTAAGTTCGTGTATGAATAAACATTTTATTTTTCAAGCTATCTTGACCAAATTTGGCAATTATTAGTTTTACTATACTCCTCATATTTAATCAAAATCCTAATCATATCGGACCACTATATCATATAGCTGCATTGGAACGATCGGTCGAATAGTAGATTCTTGTATGAAAATATTTCGTTTCTCAAGAAATGTTGACCAAACTCGGCATTTATTAGTTTTACTATCATAAATATTTTACCTCATATATATGCAAAACCCTATTAAGATTGGAAGACTATACCATATAACTGCAATAGAAACGATAGGTCGAAATTTCACTTTTGTATGAAAAAACATTTTGTTTTTGATTTTTCAAGAAATCTTGACCAAACTCGGCATTTATTAAGTGTACTATTCTCCTCATATAAATGAAAAATCCTATTCAGATCGGACCACTATATCATATAGCTGCCATAGGAACGATCGGTCGAAAATTAAGTTGTTGTATGAAATAAAATTTGATTTTTCAAGATATCTTGACCAAACTCGGCATTTATTAGTTTTACTATACTCCTCATATATATGCAAAATTCTATTAAGATCGGAAGACTATACCATATAACTGCAATAGAAACGATAGGTCGAAATTTCACTTTTTGTATGAAAAAAACATTTTGTTTTTGATTTTTCAAGAAATCTTGACCAAACTCGGCATTTATTAAGTGTACTATTCTCCTCATATAAATGAAAAATCCTATTCAGATCGGACCACTATATCATATAGCTGCCATAGGAACGATCGGTCGAAAATTAAGTTGTTGTATGAAATAAAATTTGATTTTTCAAGATATCTTGACCAAACTCGGCATTTATTAGTTTTACTATCATAAATATTTTACCTCATATATATGCAAAACCCTATTAAGATTGGAAGACTATATCATATAGCTGACATAGGAATGATCGGTCGAGAATTAAGTTTTTGTATGAAAAAACATTTTGTTTATCAGGATATGTTAACCAAACTCGGCATTTATTAGTTTTACCATACTCCCCATATGCATGCAAAATTCTATTAAGATCGGACCACTACATCTTATAGCTGCCATAGGAACGATCGGTCGAAAATTAACTTTTGTATGAAAAAACATTTGTTTTTCAAGATATCTTGACCAAACTCGACATTTATTGGTTTTCCTATCACAAATATTTTACCTCATATATATGAAAACCCTATTAAGATTGGAAGACTATATCATATAGCTGACATACGAATGATCGGTCGAAAATTAAGTTTTTATATGAAAAAACATTTTGATGATCAGGATATGTTAACTAAACTCGGCATTTATTAGTTTTACTATACTCCCCATATGCATGCAAAATTCTATTAAGATCGGACCACTACATCTTATAGCTGCCATAGGAACGATCGGTATCTTAACAAAACTCGGCGTTTATTAGTTTTACTATACTCCTCATATATATGCAAAACCCTATTAAGATCAGACCACGATATCATATAGCTGCTATAGGAATGATCGGTCGAAAATTAAGTTCTTGTATGAAAAAACAATTTGTTTTTCAAGATATCTTGACCAAACTCGGCATTTATTAGTTTTACTATAATCCTCATATATATGCAAAATCCACTTAAGGTCGGACCACTATATCATATAGCTGCCATAGGAACGATCGGTCAAAAAGTAGATTCTCATATGCATGCAAAACCTTATTCAGATCAGACCACGATATCATATAGCTGCTATAGGAACGATCGGTCGAAAATTAAGTTCTTGCATGAAAAACATTTTGTTTTTCAAGATATCTTGACAAAACTCGGTATTTATTAGTTTTACTATACTCCTCATATATTTGCAAAATCCTATTAAGATCAGACCACGATATCATATAGCTGCTATAGGAACGATCGGTCGAAATTTATGTTCTTGAATGAAAAACATTTTGTTTTTCAAGATATCTTGACAAAACTCGGTATTTATTAGTTTACTATACTCCTCATATATTGCAAAATCCTATCATAAAAGGACGACTATATCATATAGCTGCCATTGGAACGATCGGTCGAAAATTAAGTTCTTGTATGAAAAAACATTTTGCTTATCAAGATATCTTGACCAATCTCGGCGTTTATTAGTTTTACTATACTCCCCATATATATGCAAAATCCTATTAGATCGAGCCCCTATATCATATAGCTGCCATAGGAACGATCGGTCGAAAATTAAGTTCTTGTATAAAAAAACATTTTGATTTTTCAAGATATCTTGACCAAACTCGGCATTTATTAGTTTTTCTATACTCCCCATATGCATGTAAATCCTATTAAGATCGGACCACTACATCTAATAGCTGCCATAGGAACGATCGGTCGAAAATTAACTCTTTGTATGAAAAAACATTTTGCTTTTCAAGATATCTTGACAAAACTCGGCGTTTATTAGTTTTACTATACTCCTGATACATATGCAAAACCCTATTAAGATCAGACCACGATATCATATAGCTGCTATAGGAATGATCGGTCGAAAATTAAGTTCTTGTATGAAAAAACAATTTGTTTTTCAAGATATCTTGGCATTTATTAGTTTTACTATAATCCTCATATATATGCAAAATCCAATTAAGGTCGGACCACTATATCATATAGCTGCCATAGGAACCATCGGTCAAAAAGTAGATTCTCATATGCATGCAAAACCCTATTCAGATCAGACCACGATATCATATAGCTACTACAGGAACCATCGGTCGAAAATTAAGTTCTTGTATGAAAAACATTTTGTTTTTCAAGATATCTTGACCAATCTCGGTATTTATTAGTTTACTAAACTCCTCATATATTTGCAAAATCCTATCAAAATAGGACCACTATATCACATAGCTGCCATAGGAACGATCGGTCGAAAATTAAGTTCTGGTATGAAAAACATTTTGTTTTTCAAGATATCTTGACCAAACTCGGCATTTCTTAGTTTTACTATACTCCTCATATATGTGCAAAACCCTATTAAGATCAGACCATGATATCATATAGCTGCTATAGGATCGATCGGTCGAAATTTATGTTCTTGTATGAAGAACATTTTGTTTTTCAAGATATCTTGACAAAACTCGGTATTTATTAGTTTTCCTATACTCCTCATATATTTGCAAAATCCTATCATAATAGGACCACTATATCATATAGCTGCCATAGGAACGATCGGTCGAAAATTAACTCTTTGTATGAAAAAACATTTTGCTTATCAAGACATCTTAACCAAACTCGGCATTTATTAGTTTTACTATACTCCTCATATTTAATCAAAATCCTATTAAGATCGGTCCACTATATCATATAGCTGCCATAGGAACGATCGGTCGAAAGGTATGTTCTTGTATGAAAAATATTTTGTTTCTCAAGAATCCTAGACCAAACTCGGCGTTTATTAGTTTTACTTTACTCCTCATATATAGGCAAAATCATATTAAGATTGGACCATTATATCATAAAGCTGCCATTGGAACGGTCAGTCGAAAATTAAGTTCTTGTATGAAAAAACATTTTGTTTTTCAAGATATCTTGACCAACCTCGGCGTTTATTAGTTTTACTTTACTCCTCATATATAGGCAAAATCATATTAAGATCGGACCAGTATATCATATAGCTGCCATAGGAACGATCGGTCGAAAATTAAGTTGTATGAAATAACATTTGATTTTTCAAGATATCTTGACCAAACTCGGCGTTTATTAGTTTTACTTTACTCCTCATATATAGGCAAAATCATATTAAGTTTGGACCATTATATCATATAGCTGCCATTGGAACGGTCAGTCGAAAATTAAGTTCTTGTATGAAAAAACATTTGTTTTTCAAGATATCTTGACCAACCTCGGCGTTTATTAGTTTACTTTACTCCTCATATATAGGCAAAATCATATTAAGATCGGACCAGTATATCATATAGCTGCCATAGGAACGATCGGTCGAAAATTAAGTTGTATGAAATAACATTTGATTTTTCAAGATATCTTGACCAACCTCGGCGCTTATTAGTTTTACTTTACTCCTCATATATAGGCAAAATCATATTAAGATCGGACCATTATATCATATAGCTGCCATTGGAACGGTCAGTCGAAAATTAAGTTCTTGTATGAAAAAACATCTTGTTTATCAAGATATCTTGACAAAACTCGCCATTTATTAGTTTTACATACTCCTTATATATATGCAAAACACTAATAAGATCAGACCACGATATTATATAGCTAATATAGGAACGATCGGTTGAAAATTAAGTTCGTGTATGAATAAACATTTTATTTTTCAAGCTATCTTGACCAAATTTGGCAATTATTAGTTTTACTATACTCCTCATATTTAATCAAAATCCTAATTATATCGGACCACTATATCATATAGCTGCATTGAAACGATCGGTCGAAAAGTAGATTCTTGTATGAAAAATATTTTGTTTCTCAAGAAATGTTGACCAAACTCGGCATTTATTAGTTGTACTATACTCCTCATATATATGCAAAATCCTATTAAGATCGGAAGACTATACCATATAACTGCAATAGGAACGATAGGTCGAAAATTCACTTTTTGTATGAAAAAACATTTTATTTATCAAGATATCTTGACCAAACTCGGCATTTATTAAGTGTACTATTCTCCTCATATAAATGAAAAATCCTATTCAGATCGGACCACTATATCATATAGCTGCCATAGGAACGATCGGTCGAAAATTAAGTTCTTGTATGAAAAAACATTTTGTTTTCAAGATATCTTGACCAAACTCGGCATTTATTGGTTTTCCTATCACAAATATTTTACTTCATATATATGCAAAACCCTATTAAGATTGGAAGACTATATCATATAGCTGACATAGAAATGATCGGTCGAGAATTAAGTTTTTGTATGAAAAAACATTTTGTTTATCAGGATATGTTAACCAAACTCGGCATTTATTAGTTTTACCATACTCCCCATATGCATGCAAAATTCTATTAAGATCGGACCACTACATCTTATAGCTGCCATAGGATCGATCAGTCGAAATTTATGTTCTTGTATGAAAAATATTTTGATTTTTCAAGATATCTTGACCAAACTCGGCATTTATTAGTTTTCTATACTCCCCATATGCATGCAAATCCTATTAAGATCGGACCATTACATCTAATAGCTGCCATAGGAACGATCGGTCGAAAGGTATGTTCTTGTATGAAAAATATTTTGTTTCTCAAGAATCCTAGACCAAACTTGGCATTTATTAGTTGTACTTTACTCATCATATATAGGCAAAATCATATTAAGATCGGACCCCTATGTCATATAGCTGCCATAGGAACGATCGGTCGAAAGGTATGTTCTTGTATGAAAAATATTTTGTTTCTCAAGAATCCTAGACCAAACTTGGCATTTATTAGTTGTACTTTACTCATCATATATAGGCAAAATCATATTAAGATCGGACCCCTATATAATATAGCTGCCATAGGAACGATCGGTCGAAAATTAAGTTCTTGTGAAAAAAAAAATTTTGTTTTTCAAGATATCTTGACCAAGCTCGGCATATATTAGTTTTACTATAATCCTCATATATATGCAAAATCCAATTAAGGTCGGACCACTATATCATATAGCTGCCATAGGAACGATCGGTCGAAAGGTATGTTCTTGTATTAAAAATATTTTGTTTCTCAAGAATCCTAGACCAAACTTGGCATTTATTAGTTGTACTTTACTCATCATATATAGGCAAAATCATATTAAGATCGGACCCCTATATCATATAGCTGCCATAGGAACGATCGGCCGAAAATTAAGTTCTTGTATAAAAACACATTTTGTTTTTCAAGATATCTTGACCAAGCTCGGCATTTATTAGTTTTACTATAATCCTAATATATATGCAAAATCCAATTAAGGTCGGACCACTATATCATATAGCGGCCATAGGAACGATCGTTCAAAAAGTAGATTCTCATATGCATGCAAAACCCTATTCAGATCAGACCACGATATCATATAGCTGCTATAGGAACGATCGGTCGAAAATCAAGTTCTTGTATGAAAAACATTTTGTTTTTCAAGATATCTTGACCAAACTCGGCATTTATTAGTTTTCTATACTCCCCATATGCATGCAAATCCTATTAATATCGGACCATTACATCTAATAGCTGCCATAGGAACGATCGGTCGAAAGGTATGTTCTTGTATGAAAAATATTTTGTTTCTCAAGAATCCTAGACCAAACTTGGCATTTATTAGTTGTACTTTACTCATCATATATAGGCAAAATCATATTAAGATCGGACCCCTATATCATATAGCTGCCATAGGAACGATCGATCGAAAATTAAGTTCTTGTGTAAAAAAACATTTGTTTTTCAAGATATCTTGACCAAACTCGGCATTTATTAGTTTTACTATAATCCTAATATATATGCAAAATCCAATTAAGGTCGGACCACTATATCATATAGCGGCCATAGGAACGATCGGTCAAAAAGTAGATTCTCATATGCATGCAAAACCCTATTCAGATCAGACCACGATATCATATAGCTGCCATAGGAACGATCGGTCGAAAGGTATGTTCTTGTATGAAAAATATTTTGTTTCTCAAGAATCCTAGACCAAACTTGGCATTTATTAGTTGTACTTTACTCATCATATATAGGCAAAATCATATTAAGATCGGACCCCTATATCATATAGCTGCCATAGGAACGATCGGTCGAAAATTAAGTTCTTGTGTAAAAAATCAATTTTGTTTTCAAGATATCTTGACCAAACTCGGTATTTATTAGTTTTACTATAATCCTTATATAAATGCAAAATCCAATTAAGGTGCGACCACTATATCATATAGCTGCCATAGGAACGATCGGTCAAAAAGTAGATTCTCATATGCATGCAAAACCCTATTAAGATCAGACCACGATATCATATAGCTGCTATAGGAATGATCGGTCGAAAATTAAGTTCTTGTATGAAAAACATTTTGTTTTTCAAGATATCTTGACCAATCTCGGTATTTATTAGTTTTACTAAACTCCTCATATATTTGCAAAATCCTATCATAAGAGGACCACTATATCACATAGCTGCCATAGGAACGATCGGTCGAAAATTAAGTTCTTGTATGAAAAACATTTTGTTTTTCAAGATATCTTGACCAAACTCGGCATTTCTTAGTTTTACTATACTCCTCATATATGTGCAAAACCCTATTAAGATCAGACCATGATATCATATAGCTGCTATAGGATCGATCTGTCGAAATTTATGTTCTTGTATGAAAAACATTTTGTTTTTCAAGATATCTTGACAAAACTCGGTATTTATTAGTTTTACTATACTCCTCATATATTTGCAAAATCCTATCATAATAGGACCACTATATCATATAGCTGCCATAGGAACGATCGGTCGAAAATTAAGTTCTTGTATGAAAAAACATTTTGCTTATCAAGATATCTTAACCAAACTCGGCATTTATTAGTTTTACTATACTCCTCATATTAATCAAAATCCTATTAAGATCGGACCACTATATCATATAGCTGCCATAGGAACGATCGGTCGAAAGGTATGTTCTTGTATGAAAAATATTTTGTTTCTCAAGAATCCTAGACCAAACTTGGCATTTATTAGTTGTACTTTACTCATCATATATAGGCAAATCATATTAAGATCGGACCCCTATATCATATAGCTGCCATAGGAACGATCGGTCGAAAATTAAGTTCTTGTGTAAAAAAACATTTTGTTTTTCAAGATATCTTGACCAAGCTCGGCATTTATTAGTTTTACTATAATCCTCATATATATGCAAAATCCAATTAAGGTCGGACCACTATATCATATAGCTGCCATAGGAACGATCGGTCAAAAAGTAGATTCTCATATGCATGCAAAACCCTATTCAGATCAGACCACGATATCATATAGCTGCTATAGGAACGATCGGTCGAAAATCAAGTTCTTGTATGAAAAACATTTGTTTTTCAAGATATCTGACAAAACTCGGTATTTATTAGTTTTACTATACTCCTCATATATTTGCAAAATCCTATTAAGATCAGACCACGATATCATATAGCTGCTATAGGAACGATCGGTCTAAATTTATGTTCTTGAATGAAAAACATTTGTTTTTCAAGATATCTTGACAAAACTCGGTATATATTAGTTTTACTATACTCCTCATATATTTGCAAAATCCTATCATAATAGGAGCACTATATCATACAGCTGCCATTGGAACGATCGGTCGAAAATTAAGTTCTTGTATGAAAAAAACATTTTGCTTATCAAGATATCTTGACCAATCTCGGCATTTATTAGTTTTACTATACTCCCCATATATATGCAAAATCTATTAATATCGGACCCCTATATCATATAGCTGCCATGGGAACGATCGGTCGAAAATTAAGTTCTTGTATAAAAAAACATTTTGATTTTTCAAGAAATCTTGACCAAACTCGGCATTTATTAGTTTTTCTATACTCCCCATATGCATGCAAATCCTATTAAGATCGGACCACTACATCTAATAGCTGCCATAGGAACGATCGGTCGAAAATTAACTCTTTGTATGAAAAAACCTTTTGCTTTTCAAGATATCTTAACAAAACTCGGCGTTTATTAGTTTTACTATACTCCTCATACATATGCAAAACCCTATTAAGATCAGACCACGATATCATATAGCTGCTATAGGAATGATCGGTCGAAAATTAATTTCTTGTATGAAAAAACAATTTTTTTTCAAGATATCTTGACCAAACTTGGTATTTACTAGTTTTACTATAATCCTTATATATATGCAAAATCCAATTAAGGTCCGACCACTATATCATATAGCTGCCATAGGAACGATCGGTCAAAAAGTAGATTCTCATATGCATGCAAAACCCTATTCAGATCAGACCACGATATCATATAGCTGCTATAGGAATGATCGGTCGAAAATTAAGTTCTTGTATGAAAAACATTTTGTTTTTCAAGATCTCTTGACCAATCTCGGTATTTATTAGTTTTACTAAACTCCTCATATATTTGCAAAATCCTATCATAATAGGACCACTATATCACATAGCTGCCATAGGAACGATCGGTCGAAATTTAAGTTCTTGTATGAAAAACATTTTGTTTTTCAAGATATCTTGACCAAACTCGGCATTTCTTAGTTTTACTATACTCCTCATATATGTGCAAAACCCTATTAAGATCAGACCATGATATCATATAGCTGCTATAGGATCGATCGGTCGAAGTTTATGTTCTTGATGAAAAACATTTTGTTTTTCAAGATATCTTAACCAATCTCGGCATTTATTAGTTTTACTATACTCCTCATATTTAATCAAAATCCTATTAAGATCGGACCACTATATCATATAGCTGCCATAGGAACGATCGGTCGAAAGGTATGTTCTTGTATGAAAAATATTTTGTTTCTCAAGAATCCTAGACCAAACTTGGCATTTATTAGTTGTACTTTACTCATCATATAGAGGCAAAATCATATCAAGATCGGACCCCTATATCATATAGCTGCCATAGGAACGATCGGTCGAAAATTAAGTTCTTGTGTTAAAAAAACATTTTGTTTTTCAAGATATCTTGACCAAACTCGGCATTTATTAGTTTTACTATACTCCTTATATTTAATCAAAATCCTATTAAGATCGGACCACTATATCATATAGCTGCCATAGGAACGATCGGTCGAAAATTAAGTTGTTGTATAAAAAACATTTGTTTTTCAAGATATATTGACCAAACTCGGCGTTTATTAGTTTTACTTTACTCCCCATATATAGGCAAAATCATATTAAGATCGGACCATTATATCATATAGCTGCCATTGGAACGGTCAGTCGAAAATTAAGTTCTTGTATGAAAAAACATTTTGTTTTTAAGATATCTTGACCAAACTCGGCGTTTATTAGTTTTACTTTACTCCTCATATATAAGAAAAATCATATTAAGATCGGACCATTATATCATATAGCTCCCATTGGAACGGTCAGTCGAAAATTAAGTTCTTGTATGAAAAAACATTTTGTTTTTCAAGATATCTTGACAAAACTCGACATTTATTAGTTTTACTATACTCCCCATATTTAATCAAAATCCTATTAAGGTCGGACCACTATATCATATAGCTGCATTGGAACGATCGGTCGAAAAGTAGATTCTTGATTGAAAAATATTTTGTTTCTCAAGAAATCTTGACCAAACTCGGCATTTATTAGTTGTACTATACTCCTCATATATATGCAAAATCCTATTAAGATCGGAAGACTATACCATATAACTGCAATAGAAACGATAGGTCGAAAATTAACTTTTGTATGAAAAAACATTTTGTTTATTAAGATATCTTGACCAAACTTTGCATTTATTAGTTTTACTATACTCCGCATATTTAATCAAAATCTTATTAAGATCGGACCACTATATCATATAGCTGCATTGGAACGATCTGTCGAAAAGTAGATTCTTGTATGATAAATATTTTGTTTCTCAAGAAATCTTGACCAAACTCGGCATTTATTAGTTGTACTATACTCCTCATATATATGCAAAATCCTATTAAGATCGGACCACTATATCATATAGCTGCATTGGAACGATCGGTCGAAAAGTAGAGTCTTGTATGAAAAAATTTTGTTTCTCAAGAAATCTTGACCAAACTCGGCATTTATTAGTTGTACTATTCCCCTCATATATATGAAAAATCATATTCAGATCGGACCACTATATCATATAGCCGCCATAGGAACGATCGGTCGAAAATTAAGTTGTTGTATGAAATAACATTTGGTTTTTCAAGATATCTTGACCAAACTCGGCGTTTATTAGTTTTACTTTACTCCTCATATATAGGCAAAATCATATTAAAATCGGACCATTATATCATATAGCTGCCATTGGAACGGTCAGTCGAAAATTAAGTTCTTGTATGAAAAAACATTTTGTTTTTCAAGATATCTTGACCAACCTCGGCGTTTATTAGTTTTACTTTACTCCTCATATATAGGCAAAATCATATTAAGATCGGACCATTATATCATATAGCTCCCATTGGAACGGTCAGTCGAACCTTAAGTTCTTGTATGAAAAAACATTTTGTTTTTCAAGATATCTTGACAAAACTCGGCGTTTATTAGTTTTACTTTACTCCTTATATATTGGCAAAATCATATTAAGATCGGACCATTATATCATATAGCTGCCATAGGAACGGTCAGTCGAAAATTAAGTTCTTGAATAAAAAAACATTTTGTTTTTCAAGATATCTTGACCAAACTCGGCGTTTATTAATTTTACTTTACTCTTCATATATAGGCAAAATCATATTAAGATCGGACCATTATATCATATAGCTGCCATAGGAACGATCGGTCGAAAATTAAGTTGCTGTATGAAATAACATTTGATTTTTCAAGATATCTTGACCAAACTCGGCATTTATTAGTTTTACTATACTCCGCATAGGCATGCAAATCCTATTAAGATCGGACCACTACATCTAATAGCTGCCATAGGAACGATCTTTCGAAAATTAACTCTTTGTATGAAAAAACCTTTTGCTTTTCAAGATATCTTAACAAAACTCGGCGTTTATTAGTTTTACTATACTCCTCATATATATGCAAAGCCTATTAAGATCGGACCACGATATCATATAGCTGCCATAGGAACGATCGGTCGAAAATTAAGTTCTTGTATGAAATAACGTTTTGTTTTTCAAGATATCTTGACCAAACTCGGCATTTATTGGTTTTCCTATCATAAATATTTTACCTCATATATATGCAAAACCCTATTAAGATTGGAAGACTATATCATATAGCTGCCATAGGAACGATCTTTCGAAAATTAACTCTTTGTATGAATAAACCTTTGCTTTTCAAGATATCTTAACAAAACTCGGCGTTTATTAGTTTTACTATACTCCTCATATATATGCAAAGCCTATTAAGATCGGACCACGATATCATATAGCTGCCATAGGAACGATCGGTCGAAAATTAAGTTCTTGTATAAAAAAACATTTTGATTTTTCAAGATATCTTGACCAAACTCGGCATTTATTAGTTTTACTATACTCCCCATATGCATGCAAATCCTATTAAGATCGGACCACTACATCTAATAGCTGCCATAGGAACGATCGGTCGAAAATTAACTCTTTGTATGAAAAAACCTTTTGCTTTTCAAGATATCATAACAAAACTCGGCGTTTATTAGTTTTACTATACTCCTCATTCATATGCAAAACCCTATTAAGATCAGACCACGATATCATATAGCTGCTATAGGAATGATCGGTCGAAAATTAATTTCTTGTATGAAAAAACAATTTTTTTTCAAGATATCTTGACCAAACTCGGTATTTATTAGTTTTACTATAATCCTTATATATATGCAAAATCCAATTAAGGTCCGACCACTATATCATATAGCTGCCATAGGAACGATCGGTCAAAAAGTAGATTCTCATATGCATGCAAAACCCTATTCAGATCAGACCACGATAACATATAGCTGCTATAGGAATGATCGGTCGAAAATTAAGTTCTTGTATGAAAAACATTTTGTTTTTCAAGATATCTTAACCAAACTCGGCATTTCTTAGTTTTACTATACTCCTCATATATGTGCAAAACCCTATTAAGATCAGACCATGATATCATATAGCTGCTATAGGATCGATCGGTCGAAGTTTATGTTCTTGATGAAAAACATTTTGTTTTTCAAGATATCTTGACAAAACTCGGTATTTATTAGTTTTCCTATACTCCTCATATATTTGCAAAATCCTATCATAATAGAACCACTATATCATATAGCTGCCACAGGAACGATCGGTCGAAAATTCAGTTCTTGTATGAAAAAACATTTTGCTTATCAAGATATCTTAACCAACTCGGCATTTATTAGTTTTACTATACTCCTCATATTTAATCAAAATCCTATTAAGATCGGACCACTATATCATATAGCTGCCATAGGAACGATCGGTCGAAAGGTATGTTCTTGTATGAAAAATATTTTGTTTCTCAAGAATCCTAGACCAAACTTGGCATTTATTAGTTGTACTTTACTCATCATATGTAGGCAAAATCATATCAAGATCGGACCCCTATATCATATAGCTTCCATAGGAACGTTCGGTCGAAAATTAAGTTCTTGTGTAAAAAAACATTTTGTTTTTCAAGATATCTTGACCAAACTCGGCATTTATTAGTTTACTATACTCCTTATATTTAATCAAAATCCTATTAAGATCGGACCACTATATCATATAGCTGCCATAGGAACGATCGGTCGAAAATTAAGTTCTTGTATAAAAAACATTTTGTTTTTCAAGATATCTTGACAAAACTCGGCGTTTATTAGTTTTGCTATACTCCTCATACATATGCAAAACCCTATTAAGATCGGACCAATACATCAAATAGCTGCCATAGGAACGATCGGTCGAAAATTAACTTTTCGTATGAAAAAACATTTTCTTTTCAAGATATCTTGACAAAACTCGGCGTTATTAGTTTTACTATACTCCTCATATATATGCAAAGCCTATTAAGATCGGATATCATATAGCTGACATAGGAACGATCGGTCGAAAATTAAGTTCTTGTATGAAAAAACATTTTGTTTTTCAAGATATCTTGACCAAACTCGGCATTTATTGGTTTTCCTATCATAAATTTTTTACCTATATATATGAAAAACCCTATTAAGATTGGAAGACTATATCATATTGCTGACATAGGAATAATCGGTCGAGAATTAAGTTTTTGTATGAAAAAACATTTTGTTTATCAAGATATCTTAACCAAACTCTGCATTTATTAGTTTTACTATACTCCCCATATGCATGCAAAATTCTATTAAGATCGGACCACTACATCTTATAGCTGCCATAGGAACGATCGGTCGAAAATTAACTTTTCGTATGAAAAAACATTTTTCTTTTCAAGATATCTAGACAAAACTCGGCGTTTATTAGTTTTACTATACTCCTCATATATATGCAAAGCCTATTAAGATCGGATATCATATAGCTGCCATAGGAACGATCGGTCGAAAATTAAGTTCTTGTATGAAAAAACATTTTGCTTATCAAGATATCTTAACCAAACTCGGCATTAATTAGTTTTACTATACTCCTCATATTTAATCAAAATCCTATTAAGATCGGACCACTATATCATATAGCTGCCATAGGAACGATCGGTCGAAAGGTATGTTCTTGTATGAAAAATATTTTGTTTCTCAAGAATCCTAGACCAAACTTGGCATTTATTAGTTGTACTTTACTCATCATATATAGGCAAAATCATATCAAGATCGGACCCCTATATCATATAGCTGCCATAGGAACGATCGGTCGAAAATTAAGTTCTTGTGTAAAAAAACATTTGTTTTTCAAGATATCTTGACCAAACTCGGCATTTATTAGTTTTACTATACTCCTTATATTTAATCAAAATCCTATTAAGATCGGACCACTATATCATATAGCTGCCATAGGAACGATCGGTCGAAAATTAAGTTCTTGTATAAAAAACATTTTGTTTTTCAAGATATATGACCAAACTCGGCGTTTATTAGTTTTACTTTACTCCCCATATATAGGAAAAATCATATTAAGATCGGACCATTATATCATATAGCTGCCATTGGAACGGTCAGTCGAAAATTAAGTTCTTGTATGAAAAAACATTTTGTTTTTCAAGATATCTTGACCAAACTCGGCGTTTATTAGTTTTGCTTTACTCCTCATATATAAGAAAAATCATATTAAGATCGGACCATTATATCATATAGCTCCCATTGGAACGGTCAGTCGAAAATTAAGTTCTTGTATGAAAAAACATTTTTTTTTCAAGATATCTTGACAAAACTCGGCATTTATTAGTTTACTATACTCTCCATATTAATCAAAATCCTATTAAGATCGGACCACTATATCATATAGCTGCATTGGAACGATCGGTCGAAAAGTAGATTCTTGTATGAAAAAATATTTGTTTCTCAAGAAATCTTGACCAAACTCGGCGTTTATTAGTTTTACTTTACTCCTCATATATAAGAAAAATCATATTAAGATCGGACCATTATATCATATAGCTCCCATTGGAACGGTCAGTCGAAAATTAAGTTCTTGTATGAAAAAATATTTTGTTTCTCAAGAATCCTAGACCAAACTCGGCATTTATTAGTTGTACTATACTCCTCATATATATGCAAAATCCTATTAAGATCGGAAGACTATACCATATAACTGCAATAGAAACGATAGGTCGAAAATTAACTTTGTATGAAAAAACATTTTGTTTATTAAGATATCTTGACCAAACTTTGCATTTATTAGTTTTACTATACTCCGCATATTTAATCAAAATCTTATTAAGATCGGACCACTATATCATATAGCTGCATTGGAACGATCTGTCGAAAAGTAGATTCTTGTTTGAAAAATATTTTGTTTCTCAAGAAATCTTGACCAAACTCGGCATTTATTAGTTGTACTATACTCCTCATATATATGCAAAATCCTATTAAGATCGGACCACTATATCATATAGCTGCATTGGAACGATCGGTCGAAAAGTAGATTCTTGATTGAAAAATATTTTGTTTCTCAAGAAATCTTGACCAAACTCGGCATTTATTAGTTGTACTATACTCCTCATATATATGTAAAATCATATTCAGATCGGACCACTATATCATATAGCCGCCATAGGAACGATCGGTCGAAAATTAAGTTGTTGTATGAAATAACATTTGATTTTTCAAGATATCTTGACCAAACTCGGCGTTTATTAGTTTTACTTTACTCCTCATATATAGGCAAAATCATATTAAGATCGGACCATTATATCATATAGCTCCCATTGGAACGGTCAGTCGAACATTAAGTTCTTGTATGAAAAAACATTTGTTTTTCAAGATATCTTGACAAAACTCGGCGTTTATTAGTTTTACTATACTCCGCATATGCATGCAAAATCCTATTAAGATCGGACCACTACATCTTATAGCTGCCATAGGAACGATCTTTCGAAAATTAACTCTTTGTATGAAAAAACATTTTGCTCTTCAAGATATCTTGACAAAACTCGGCGTTTATTAGTTTTACTATACTCCTCATATATATGCAAAGTCTATTAAGATCGGACCACGATATCATATAGCTGCCATAGGAACGATCGGTCGAAAATTAAGTTCTTGTATGAAATAACGTTTTGCTTTTCAAGATATCTTGAACAAACTCGGCATTTATTGGTTTTCCTATCATAAATATTTTACCTCATATATATGCAAAACCCTATTAAAATTGGAAGACTATATCATATAGCTGACTTAGGAATGATCGGTCGAGAATTAAGTTTTTGTATAAAAAAACATTTTGTTTATCAGGATATCTTAACCAAACTCGGCATTTATTAGTTTTACAATACTCCCCATATGCATGAAAAATTCTATTAAGATCGGACCACTACATCTTATAGCTCCCATTGGAACGGTCAGTCGAAAATTAAGTTCTTGTATGAAAAAACATTTTGCTTTTCAAGATATCTTAACCAAACTCGGCATTTCTTAGTTTTACTATACTCCTCATATATGTGCAAAACCCTATTAAGATCAGACCATGATAACATATAGCTGCTATAGGAATGATCGGTCGAAAAGTAGATTCTTGTATGAAAAATATTTTGTTTCTCAAGAAATCTTGACCAAACTCGGCGATTATTAGTTATATCATATAGCTCCCATTGGAACGGTCAGTCGAAAATTAAGTTCTTGTATGAAAATACATTTTTTTTTTCAAGATATCTTGACAAAACTCGGCATTTATTAGTTTTACTATACTCTCCATATTTAATCAAAATCCTATTAAGATCGGACCACTATATCATATAGCTGCATTGGAACGATCGGTCGAAAAGTAGATTCTTGTATGAAAAATATTTTGTTTCTCAAGAAATCTTGACCAAACTCGGCGTTTATTAGTTTTACTTTACTCCTCATAAAAATCATATTAAGATCGGACCATTATATCATATAGCTCCCATTGGAACGGTCAGTCGAAAATTAAGTTCTTGTATGAAAAAATATTTGTTTCTCAAGAATCCTAGACCAAACTCGGCATTTATTAGTTGTACTATACTCCTCATATATATGCAAAATCCTATTAAGATCGGAAGACTATACCATATAACTGCAATAGAAACGATAGGTCGAAAATTAACTTTTTGTATGAAAAAACATTTTGTTTATTAAGATATCTTGACCAAACTTTGCATTTATTAGTTTTACTATACTCCGCATATTTAATCAAAATCTTATTAAGATCGGACCACTATATCATATAGCTGCATTGGAACGATCTGTCGAAAAGTAGATTCTTGTTTGAAAAATATTTTGTTTCTCAAGAAATCTTGACCAAACTCGGCATTTATTAGTTGTACTATACTCCTCATATATATGCAAAATCCTATTAAGATCGGACCACTATATCATATAGCTGCATTGGAACGATCGGTCGAAAAGTAGATTCTTGATTGAAAAATATTTTGTTTCTCAAGAAATCTTGACCAAACTCGGCATTTATTAGTTGTACTATACTCCTCATATATATGTAAAATCATATTCAGATCGGACCACTATATCATATAGCCGCCATAGGAACGATCGGTCGAAAATTAAGTTGTTGTATGAAATAACATTTGATTTTTCAAGATATCTTGACCAAACTCGGCGTTTATTAGTTTACTTTACTCCTCATATATAGGCAAAATCATATTAAGATCGGACCATTATATCATATAGCTCCCATTGGAACGGTCAGTCGAACATTAAGTTCTTGTATGAAAAACATTTTGTTTTTCAAGATATCTTGACAAAACTCGGCGTTTATTAGTTTTACTATACTCCGCATATGCATGCAAAATCCTATTAAGATCGGACCACTACATCTTATAGCTGCCATAGGAACGATCTTTCAAAAATTAACTCTTTGTATGAAAAAACATTTTGCTCTTCAAGATATCTTGACAAAACTCGGCGTTTATTAGTTTACTATACTCCTCATATATATGCAAAGTCTATTAAGATCGGACCACGATATCATATAGCTGCCATAGGAACGATCGGTCGAAAATTAAGTTCTTGTATAAAAAAACATTTTGATTTTTCAAGATATCTTGACCAAACTCGGCATTTATTAGTTTTACTATACTCCCCATATGCATGCAAATCCTATTAAGATCGGACCACTACATCTAATAGCAGCCATAGGAACGATCGGTCGAAAATTAACTCTTTGTATGAAAAAACCTTTTGCTTTTCAAGATATCTTAACAAAACTCGGCGTTTATTAGTTTTACTATACTCCTCATTCATATGCAAAACCCTATTAAGATCAGACCACGATATCATATAGCTGCTATAGGAATGATCGGTCGAAAATTAATTTCTTGTATGAAAAAACAATTTTTTTTCAAGATATCTTGACCAAACTCGGTATTTATTAGTTTTACTATAATCCTTATATATATGCAAAATCCAATTAAGGTCCGACCACTATATCATATAGCTGCCATAGGAACGATCGGTCAAAAAGTAGATTCTCATATGCATGCAAAACCCTATTCAGATCAGACCACGATAACATATAGCTGCTATAGGAATGATCGGTCGAAAATTAAGTTCTTGTATGAAAAACATTTTGTTTTTCAAGATATCTTAACCAAACTCGGCATTTCTTAGTTTTACTATACTCCTCATATATGTGCAAAACCCTATTAAGATCAGACCATGATATCATATAGCTGCTATAGGATCGATCGGTCGAAGTTTATGTTCTTGATGAAAAACATTTTGTTTTTCAAGATATCTTGACAAAACTCGGTATTTATTAGTTTTACTATACTCCTCATATATTTGCAAAATCCTATCATAATAGAACCACTATATCATATAGCTGCCACAGGAACGATCGGTCGAAAATTCAGTTCTTGTATGAAAAAACATTTTGCTTATCAAGATATCTTAACCAAACTCGGCATTTATTAGTTTACTATACTCCTCATATTTAATCAAAATCCTATTAAGATCGGACCACTATATCATATAGCTGCCATAGGAACGATCGGTCGAAAGGTATGTTCTTGTATGAAAAATATTTTGTTTCTCAAGAATCCTAGACCAAACTTGGCATTTATTAGTTGTACTTTACTCATCATATATAGGCAAAATCATATCAAGATCGGACCCCTATATCATATAGCTGCCATAGGAACGTTCGGTCGAAAATTAAGTTCTTGTGTAAAAAAACATTTTGTTTTTCAAGATATCTTGACCAAACTCGGCATTTATTAGTTTACTATACTCCTATATTTAATCAAAATCCTATTAAGATCGGACCACTATATCATATAGCTGCCATAGGAACGATCGGTCGAAAATTAAGTTCTTGTATAAAAAAACATTTTGTTTTTCAAGATATCTTGACAAAACTCGGCGTTTATTAGTTTTGCTATACTCCTCATACATATGCAAAACCCTATTAAGATCGGACCAATACATCAAATAGCTGCCATAGGAACGATCGGTCGAAAATTAACTTTTCGTATGAAAAAACATTTTTCTTTTCAAGATATCTTGACAAAACTCGGCGTTTATTAGTTTTACTATACTCCTCATATATATGCAAAGCCTATTAAGATCGGATATCATATAGCTGACATAGGAACGATCGGTCGAAAATTAAGTTCTTGTATGAAAAAACATTTTGTTTTTCAAGATATCTTGACCAAACTCGGCATTTATTGGTTTTCCTATCATAAATTTTTTACCTTATATATATGAAAAACCCTATTAAGATTGGAAGACTATATCATATTGCTGACATAGGAATAATCGGTCGAGAATTAAGTTTTTGTATGAAAAAAACATTTTGTTTATCAAGATATCTTAACCAAACTCTGCATTTATTAGTTTTACTATACTCCCCATATGCATGCAAAATTCTATTAAGATCGGACCACTACATCTTATAGCTGCCATAGGAACGATCGGTCGAAAATTAACTTTTCGTATGAAAAAACATTTTTCTTTTCAAGATATCTAGACAAAACTCGGCGTTTATTAGTTTTACTATACTCCTCATATATATGCAAAGCCTATTAAGATCGGATATCATATAGCTGCCATAGGAACGATCGGTCGAAAATTAAGTTCTTGTATGAAAAAACATTTTGCTTATCAAGATATCTTAACCAAACTCGGCATTTATTAGTTTTACTATACTCCTCATATTTAATCAAAATCCTATTAAGATCGGACCACTATATCATATAGCTGCCATAGGAACGATCGGTCGAAAGGTATGTTCTTGTATGAAAAATATTTTGTTTCTCAAGAATCCTAGACCAAACTTGGCATTTATTAGTTGTACTTTACTCATCATATATAGGCAAAATCATATCAAGATCGGACCCCTATATCATATAGCTGCCATAGGAACGATCGGTCGAAAATTAAGTTCTTGTGTAAAAAAACATTTTGTTTTTCAAGATATCTTGACCAAACTCGGCATTTATTAGTTTTACTATACTCCTCATATATATGTAAAATCATATTCAGATCGGACCACTATATCATATAGCCGCCATAGGAACGATCGGTCGAAAATTAAGTTGTTGTATGAAATAACATTTGATTTTTCAAGATATCTTGACCAAACTCGGCGTTTATTAGTTTTACTTTACTCCTCATATATAGGCAAAATCATATTAAGATCGGACCATTATATCATATAGCTCCCATTGGAACGGTCAGTCGAACATTAAGTTCTTGTATGAAAAAACATTTTGTTTTTCAAGATATCTTGACAAAACTCGGCGTTTATTAGTTTTACTATACTCCGCATATGCATGCAAAATCCTATTAAGATCGGACCACTACATCTTATAGCTGCCATAGGAACGATCTTTCGAAAATTAACTCTTTGTATGAAAAAACATTTTGCTCTTCAAGATATCTTGACAAAACTCGGCGTTTATTAGTTTTACTATACTCCTCATATATATGCAAAGTCTATTAAGATCGGACCACGATATCATATAGCTGCCATAGGAACGATCGGTCGAAAATTAAGTTCTTGTATGAAATAACGTTTTGCTTTTCAAGATATCTTGACCAAACTCGGCATTTATTGGTTTTCCTATCATAAATATTTTACCTCATATATATGCAAAACCCTATTAAGATTGGAAGACTATATCATATAGCTGACTTAGGAATGATCGGTCGAGAATTAAGTTTTTGTATAAAAAAACATTTTGTTTATCAGGATATCTTAACCAAACTCGGCATTTATTAGTTTTACAATACTCCCCATATGCATGAAAAATTCTATTAAGATCGGACCACTACATCTTATAGCTCCCATTGGAACGGTCAGTCGAAAATTAAGTTCTTGTATGAAAAAACATTTGCTTTTCAAGATATCTTAACCAAACTCGGCATTTCAGATCAGACCATGATAACATATAGCTGCTATAGGAATGATCGGTCGAAAAGTAGATTCTTGTATGAAAAATATTTTGTTTCTCAAGAAATCTTGACCAAACTCGGCGTTATTAGTTTTACTTTACTCCTCATATATAAGAAAAATCATATTAAGATCGGACCATTATATCATATAGCTGCCATAGGAACGATCGGTCAAAAAGTAGATTCTCATATGCATGCAAAACCCTATTCAGATCAGACCACGATAACATATAGCTGCTATAGGAATGATCGGTCGAAAATTAAGTTCTTGTATGAAAAACATTTTGTTTTTCAAGATATCTTAACCAAACTCGGCATTTCTTAGTTTTACTATACTCCTCATATATGTGCAAGACCCTATTAAGATCAGACCATGATATCATATAGCTGCTATAGGATCGATCGGTCGAAGTTTATGTTCTTGATGAAAAACATTTTGTTTTTCAAGATATCTTGACAAAACTCGGTATTTATTAGTTTTACTATACTCCTCATATATTTGCAAAATCCTATCATAATAGGACCACTATATCATATAGCTGCCACAGGAACGATCGGTCGAAAATTCAGTTCTTGTATGAAAAAACATTTTGCTTATCAAGATATCTTAACCAAACTCGGCATTTATTAGTTTTACTATACTCCTCATATTTAATCAAAATCCTATTAAGATCGGACCACTATATCATATAGCTGCCATAGGAACGATCGGTCGAAAGGTATGTTCTTGTATGAAAAATATTTTGTTTCTCAAGAATCCTAGACCAAACTTGGCATTTATTAGTTGTACTTTACTCATCATACATAGGCAAAATCATATCAAGATCGGACCCCTATATCATATAGCTGCCATAGGAACGTTCGGTCGAAAATTAAGTTCTTGTGTAAAAAAACATTTTGTTTTTCAAGATATCTTGACCAAACTCGGCATTTATTAGTTTACTATACTCCTTATATTTAATCAAAATCCTATTAAGATCGGACCACTATATCATATAGCTGCCATAGGAACGATCGGTCGAAAATTAAGTTCTTGTAAAAAAAACATTTTGTTTTTCAAGATATCTTGACAAAACTCGGCGTTTATTAGTTTTGCTATACTCCTCATACATATGCAAAACCCTATTAAGATCGGACCAATACATCAAATAGCTGCCATAGGAACGATCGGTCGAAAATTAACTTTTCGTATGAAAAAACATTTTTCTTTTCAAGATATCTTGACAAAACTCGGCGTTTATTAGTTTTACTATACTCCTCATATATATGCAAAGCCTATTAAGATCGGATATCATATAGCTGACATAGGAACGATCGGTCGAAAATTAAGTTCTTGTATGAAAAAACATTTTGTTTTTCAAGATATCTTGACCAAACTCGGCATTTATTGGTTTTCCTATCATAAATTTTTTACCTTATATATATGAAAAACCCTATTAAGATTGGAAGACTATATCATATTGCTGACATAGGAATAATCGGTCGAGAATTAAGTTTTGTATGAAAAAACATTTTGTTTATCAAGATATCTTAACCAAACTCTGCATTTATTAGTTTTACTATACTCCCCATATGCATGCAAAATTCTATTAAGATCGGACCACTACATCGTATATCTGCCATAGGAACGATCGGTCGAAAATTAACTTTTCGTATGAAAAAACATTTTCTTTTCAAGATATCTTGACAAAACTCGGCGTTTATTAGTTTTACTATACTCCTCATATATATGCAAAGCCTATTAAGATCGGATATCATATAGCTGCCATAGGAACGATCGGTCGAAAATTAAGTTCTTGTATGAAAAAACATTTTGCTTATCAAGATATCTTAACCAAACTCGGCATTTATTAGTTTTACTATACTCCTCATATTTAATCAAAATCCTATTAAGATCGGACCACTATATCATATAGCTGCCATAGGAACGATCGGTCGAAAGGTATGTTCTTGTATGAAAAATATTTTGTTTCTCAAGAATCCTAGACCAAACTTGGCATTTATTAGTTGTACTTTACTCATCATATATAGGCAAAATCATATCAAGATCGGACCCCTATATCATATAGCTGCCATAGGAACGATCGGTCGAAAATTAAGTTCTTGTGTAAAAAAACATTTTGTTTTTCAAGATATCTTGACCAAACTCGGCATTTATTAGTTTTACTATACTCCTTATATTTAATCAAAATCCTATTAAGATCGGACCACTATATCATATAGCTGCCATAGGAACGATCGGTCGAAAATTAAGTTCTTGTATAAAAAACATTTTGTTTTTCAAGATATATTGACCAAACTCGGCGTTTATTAGTTTTACTTTATTCCCCATATATAGGAAAAATCATATTAAGATCGGACCATTATATCATATAGCTGCCATTGGAACGGTCAGTCGAAAATTAAGTTCTTGTATGAAAAAACATTTTGTTTTTCAAGATATCTTGACCAAACTCGGCGTTTATTAGTTTTGCTTTACTCCTCATATATAAGAAAATCATATTAAGATCGGACCATTATATCATATAGCTCCCATTGGAACGGTCAGTCGAAAATTAAGTTCTTGTATGAAAAAACATTTTTTTTTCAAGATATCTTGACAAAACTCGGCATTTATTAGTTTTACTATACTCTCCATATTTAATCAAAATCCTATTAAGATCGGACCACTATATCATATAGCTGCATTGGAACGATCGGTCGAAAAGTAGATTCTTGTATGAAAAATATTTTGTTTCTCAAGAAATCTTGACCAAACTCGGCGTTTATTAGTTTTACTTTACTCCTCATAAAAATCATATTAAGATCGGACCATTATATCATATAGCTCCCATTGGAACGGTCAGTCGAAAATTAAGTTCTTGTATGAAAAAATATTTTGTTTCTCAAGAATCCTAGACCAAACTCGGCATTTATTAGTTGTACTATACTCCTCATATATATGCAAAATCCTATTAAGATCGGAAGACTATACCATATAACTGCAATAGAAACGATAGGTCGAAATTAACTTTTTGTATGAAAAAACATTTTGTTTATTAAGATATCTTGACCAAACTTGCATTTATTAGTTTTACTATACTCCGCATATTTAATCAAAATCTTATTAAGATCGGACCACTATATCATATAGCTGCATTGGAACGATCTGTCGAAAAGTAGATTCTTGTTTGAAAAATATTTTGTTTCTCAAGAAATCTTGACCAAACTCGGCATTTATTAGTTGTACTATACTCCTCATATATATGCAAAATCCTATTAAGATCGGACCACTATATCATATAGCTGCATTGGAACGATCGGTCGAAAAGTAGATTCTTGATTGAAAAATATTTTGTTTCTCAAGAAATCTTGACCAAACTCGGCATTTATTAGTTGTACTATACTCCTCATATATATGTAAAATCATATTCAGATCGGACCACTATATCATATAGCCGCCATAGGAACGATCGGTCGAAAATTAAGTTGTTGTATGAAATAACATTTGATTTTTCAAGATATCTTGACCAAACTCGGCGTTTATTAGTTTTACTTTACTCCTCATATATAGGCAAAATCATATTAAGATCGGACCATTATATCATATAGCTCCCATTGGAACGGTCAGTCGAACATTAAGTTCTTGTATGAAAAAACATTTTGTTTTTCAAGATATCTTGACAAAACTCGGCGTTTATTAGTTTTACTATACTCCGCATATGCATGCAAAATCCTATTAAGATCGGACCACTACATCTTATAGCTGCCATAGGAACGATCTTTCAAAAATTAACTCTTTGTATGAAAAAACATTTTGCTCTTCAAGATATCTTGACAAAACTCGGCGTTTATTAGTTTTACTATACTCCTCATATATATGCAAAGTCTATTAAGATCGGACCACGATATCATATAGCTGCCATAGGAACGATCGGTCGAAAATTAAGTTCTTGTATGAAATAACGTTTTGCTTTTCAAGATATCTTGACCAAACTCGGCATTTATTGGTTTTCCTATCATAAATATTTTACCTCATATATATGCAAAACCCTATTAAGATTGGAAGACTATATCATATAGCTGACTTAGGAATGATCGGTCGAGAATTAAGTTTTTGTATAAAAAAACATTTTGTTTATCAGGATATTTTAACCAAACTCGGGATTTATTAGTTTTACAATACTCCCCATATGCATGAAAAATTCTATTAAGATCGGACCACTACATCTTATAGCTCCCATTGGAACGGTCAGTCGAAAATTAAGTTCTTGTATGAAAAAACATTTTGCTTTTCAAGATATCTTGACAAAACTCGGCGTTTATTAGTTTGCTATACTCCTCATACATATGCAAAACCCTATTAAGATCGGACCAATACATCAAATAGCTGCCATAAGAACGATCGGTCGAAAATTAACTTTTCGTATGAAAAAACATTTTCTTTTCAAGATATCTTGACAAAACTCGGCGTTTATTAGTTTTACTATACTCCTCATATATATGCAAAGCCTATTAAGATCGGATATCATATAGCTGCCATAGGAACGATCGGTCGAAAATTAAGTTCTTGTATGAAAAAACATTTTGTTTTTCAAGATATCTTGACCAAACTCGGCATTTATTGGTTTTCCTATCATAAATTTTTACCATATATATATGAAAAACCCTATTAAGATTGGAAGACTATATCATATTGCTGACATAGGAATGATCGGTCGAGAATTAAGTTTTGTATGAAAAAAACATTTTGTTTATCAAGATATCTTAACCAAACTCTGCATTTATTAGTTTTACTATACTCCCCATATGCATGCAAAATTCTATTAAGATCGGACTACATCTTATAGCTGCCATAGGAACGATCGGTCGAAAATTAACTTTTTGTATGAAAAAACATTTTTCTTTTCAAGATATCTTGACAAAACTCGGCATTTATTAGTTTTACTATACTCCTAATATTTAATCTAAATCCTATTAAGATCGGACCACTATATCATATAGCTGCCATAGGAACGATCGGTCGAAAAGTAGATTCTTGAATGAAAAATATTTTGTTTCTCAAGAAATCTTGACCAAAGTCGGCATTTATTAGTTGTACTATACTCCTCATATATATGCAAAATCCTATTAAGATCGGAAGACTATACTATATAACTGCAATAGGAACGATAGGTCGAAAATTAACTTTTGTATGAAAAAAATCTTTGCTTATCAAGATATCTTGACCAATCTCGGCATTTATTAGTTTTACTATACTCCTCATATTTAATCAAAATCCTATTAAGATCGGACCACTATATCATATAGCTGCCATAGGAACGATCGGTCGAAAAGTAGATTCTTGTATGAAAAATATTTTGTTTCTCAAGAAATCTTGACCAAACTCGGCATTTATTAGTTGTACTATACTCCTCATATATATGCAAAATCCTATTAAGATCGGACCACTATATCATATAGCTGCATTGGAACGATCGGTCGAAAAGTAGATTCTTGTATGAAAAATATTTGTTTCTCAAGAAATCTTGACCAAACTCGGCATTTATTAGTTGTACTATTCCCCTCATATATATGAAAAATCATATTCAGATCGGACAACTATATCATATAGCCGCCATAGGAACGATCGGTCGAAAATTAAGTTGTTGTATGAAATAACATTTGGTTTTTCAAGATATCTTGACTAAACTCGGCGTTATTAGTTTTACTTTACTCCTCATATATAGGCAAAATCATATTAAAATCGGACCATTATATCATATAGCTGCCATTGGAACGGTCAGTCGAAAATTAAGTTCTTGTATGAAAAAACATTTTGTTTTTCAAGATATCTTGACCAACCACGGCGTTTATTAGTTTTACTTACTCCTCATATATAGGCAAAATCATATTAAGATCGGACCATTATATCATATAGCTCCCATTGGAACGGTCAGTCGAACATTAAGTTCTTGTATGAAAAAACATTTTGTTTTTCAAGATATCTTGACAAAACTCGGCGTTTATTAGTTTTACTTTACTCCTCATATATAGGCAAAATCATATTAAGATCGGACCATTATATCATATAGCTGCCATAGGAACGGTCAGTCGAAAATTAACTCTTTGTATGAAAAAACATTTTGCTCTTCAAGATATCTTGACAAAACTCGGCGTTTATTAGTTTTACTATACTCCTCATATATATGCAAAGCCTATTAAGATCGGACCACGATATCATATAGCTGCCATAGGAACGATCGGTCGAAAATTAAGTTCTTGTATGAAATAACGTTTTGTTTTTCAAGATATCTTGACCAAACTCGGCATTTATTGGTTTTCCTATCATAAATATTTTACCTCATATATATGCAAAACCCTATTAAGATTGGAAGACTATATCATATAGTTTTGTATAAAAAAACATTTGTTTATCAGGATATCTTAACCAAACTCGGCATTTATTAGTTTTACAATACTCCCCATATGCATGAAAAATTCTATTAAGAACGGACCACTACATCTTATAGCTCCCATTGGAACGGTCAGTCGAAAATTAAGTTCTTGTATATAAAAACATTTTGCTTTTCAAGATATCTTGACAAACCTCGGCGTTATTAGTTTTGCTATACTCCTCATACATATGCAAAACCCTATTAAGATCGGACCACGATATCATATAGCTGCCATAGGAACGATCGGTCGGAAATTAAGTTCTTGTATGAAAAAAACATTTTGTTTTTCAAGATATCTTGACCAAACTCGGCATTTATTGGTTTTCCTATCATAAATTTTTTTCCTTATATATATGAAAAACCCTATTAAGATTGGAAGACTATATCATATTGCTGACATAGGAATGATCGGTCGAGAATTAAGTTTTTGTATGAAAAAACATTTTGTTTATCAAGATATCTTAACCAAACTCTGCATTATTAGTTTTACTATACTCCCCATATGCATGCAAAATTCTATTAAGATCGGACCACTACATCTTATAGCTGCCATAGGAACGATCGGTCGAAAATTAACTTTTTGTATGAAAAAACATTTTTCTTTTCAAGATATCTTGACAAAACTCGGCATTTATTAGTTTTACTATACTCCTCATATTTAATCTAAATCCTATTAAGATCGGACCACTATATCATATAGCTGCCATAGGAACGATCGGTCGAAAAGTAGATTCTTGAATGAAAAATATTTTGTTTCTCAAGAAATCTTGACCAAAGTCGGCATTTATTAGTTGTACTATACTCCTCATATATATGCAAAATCCTATTAAGATCGGAAGACTATACTATATAACTGCAATAGGAACGATAGGTCGAAAATTAACTTTTTGTATGAAAAAAATCTTTGCTTATCAAGATATCTTGACCAATCTCGGCATTTATTAGTTTACTATACTCCTCATATTTAATCAAAATCCTATTAAGATCGGACCACTATATCATATAGCTGCCATAGGAACGATCGGTCGAAAAGTAGATTCTTGTATGAAAAATATTTTGTTTTTCAAGATATCTTGACCAAACTCGGCTTTTATTAGTTTTACTATACTCCCCATATGCATGCAAATCCTATTAAGATCGGACCACTACATCTAATAGCTGCCATAGGAACGATCGGTCGAAAATTATCTTTTGTATGAAAAAACATTTGCTTTTCAAGATATCTTGACAAATCTCGGCGTTTATTAGTTTTGCTATACTCCTCATAGCTGCCATAGGAACGATCGGTCGAAAATTAAGTTCTTGTATGAAAAAATATTTTGTTTTTCAAGATATCTTGACCAAACTTGGCATTTATTGGTTTTCCTATCACAAATATTTTACCTCATATATATGCAAAACCCTATTAAGATTGGAAGACTATATCATATAGCTGACATAGGAATGATCGGTCAAAAATTAAGTTTTTGTATGAAAAAACATTTTGTTTTCAAGATATCTTGACCAAACACGGCATTTATTAGTTTTACTATAATCCTCATATATATGCAAAATCCTATTAAGGTCGGACCACGATATCATATAGCTGCCATAGGAACGATCGGCCAAAAAGTAGATTCTCATATGCATGCAAAACCCTATTCAGATCCGACCACGATATCATATAGCTGCTATAGGAACGATCGGTCGAAAGGTATGTTCTTGTATGAAAAATATTTTGTTTCTCAAGAATCCTTGACCAAGCTCGGCATTTATTAGTTGTACTATACTCCTCATATGCTTGCAAAATTCTATTAAGATCGGACCACTACATCTTAGAGCTTCCATAGGAACGATAGGTCGAAAATTAACTTTTTGTATGAAAAAACATTTTGCTTTTCAAGATATCTTGACAAAACTCGGCGTTTATTAGTTTTACTATACTCCTCATACATATGCAAAGCCCTATTAAGATCAGACCACGATATCATATAGCCGCTATAGGAATGATCGGTCGAAAATTATGTTCTTGTATGAAAAAACAATTTGTTTTTCAAGATATCTTGACCAATCCCGGCATTTATTAGTTATACTATAATCCTCAAATATATATGCAAAATCCTATTAAGGTCGGACCACGATATCATATAGCTGCCATAGGAACGATCGGCCAAAAAGTAGATTCTCATATGCATGCAAAACCTTATTCAGATCCGGCCACGATATCATATAGCTGCTATAGGAACGATCGGTCGAAAGGTATGTTCTTGTATGAAAAATATTTTGTTTCTCAAGAATCCTTGACCAAACTCGGCATTTATTAGTTTTACTATACTCCTCATATATATGCAAAATCTTTTTAAGATCGGAAGACTATACCATATAACTGCAATAGGAACGATAGGTCGAAAATTAACTTTTTGTATGAAAAAACATTTTGTTTATCAAGATATCTTGACCAAACTCGGCATTAATTAGTTTTACTATACTCACCATAGGCATGCAAATTCCTATTAAGTGGTCTTATTAAGTGGTCCGATCCACTACATCTTATAGCTGCCATAGGAACGAGCGGTCGAAAATTAACTTTTTGTATGAAAAAACATTTTGCTTTTCAAGATTTCTTGACAAAACTCGGCGTTTATTAGTTTTACTATACTTCTCATACATATGCAAAACCCTATTAAGATCAGACCACGATATCATATAGCTGCTATAGGAATGATCGGTCGAAAATTAAGTTCTTTTATGAAAAAACATTTTGTTTTTCAAGATATCTTGACCAAACTCGGCATTTCTTAGTTTTATTATACTCCCCATATATATGCAAAATCCTATTAAGATCGGACTACTATATCATATAGCTGCCATAGGAACGACCGGCCAAAAAGTAGATTCTCATATGCATGCAAAACCCTATTCAGATCCGACCACGATATCATATAGCTGCTATAGGAACGATCGGTCGAAAGGTATGTTCTTGTATCAAAAATATTTTGTTTCCTTGACCAAACTCGGCATTTATTAGTTGTACTATACTCCTCATATATATGCAAAATCCTTTTAAGATCGGAAGACTATACCATATAACTGCAATAGGAACGATAGGTCGAAAATTAACTTTTTGTATGAAAAAACATTTTGTTTATCAACATATGTTGACCAAACTCGGCATTTATTAGTTTTACTACACTCACCATAGGCATGCAAATTCCTATTAAGATCGGACCACTACATCTAATAGCTGCCATAGGAACGAGCGGTCGAAAATTAACTTTTTGTCTGAAAAAACATTTTGCTTTTCAAGATTTCTTGACAAAACTCGGCGTTTATAAGTTTTACTATACTCCTCATACATATGCAAAACCCTATAAAGATCAGACCACGATATCATATGGCTTCTATAGGAATGATATGTCGAAAATTAAGTTCTTGTATGAAAAAACATTTTGTTTATCAGGATATCTTAACCAAACTCGGCATTTATTAGTTTTACAATACTCCCCATATGCATGCAAAATTCTATTAAGATCGGACCACTACATCTTATAGCTCCCATTGGAACGGTCAGTCGAAAATTAAGTTCTTGTATGAAAAAACATGTTGCTTACTCCTCATACATATGCAAAACCCTATTAAGATCGGACCAGTACATCAAATAGCTGCCATAGGAACGATCGGTCGAATATTAACTTTTCGTATGAAAAAACATTTTCTTTTCAAGATATCTTGACAAAACTAGGCGTTATTAGTTTTACTATACTCCTCATACATATGCAAAACCCTATTAAGATCGGGCCACGATATCATATAGCTGCCATAGGAACGATCGGCCAAAAAGTAGATTCTCATATGCATGCAAAACCCTATTCAGATCCGACCACGATATCATATAGCTGCTATAGGAACGATCGGTCGAAAGGTATGTTCTTGTATGAAAAATATTTTGTTTCTCAAGAATCCTTGACCAAACTCGGCATTTATTAGTTGTACTATACTCCTCATATATATGCAAAATCCTTTTAAGATCGGAAGACTATACCATATAACTGCAATAGGAACGATAGGTCGAAAATTAACTTTTTGTATGAAAAAACATTTTGTTTATCAACATATCTTGACCAAACTCGGCATTTATTAGTTGTACTATACTCCTCATATGCATGCAAAATTCTATTAAGATCGGACCACTACATCTTATAGCTTCCATAGGAACGATCGGTCGAAAATTAACTTTTTGTTTGAAAAAACATTTTGCTTTTCAAGATATCTTGACAAAACTCGGCGTTTATTAGTTTTATTATACTACTCATACATATGCAAAGCCCTATTAAGATCACACCATGATATCATATAGCTGCTATAGGAATGATCGGTCGAAAATTAAGTTCTTGTATGAAAAAACAATTTGTTTTTCAAGATATCTTGACCAAACTCGGCATTTATTAGTTTTACTATAATCCTCATATATATGCAAAATCCTATTAAGGTAGGACCACGATATCATATAGCTGCCATAGGAACGATCGGCCAAAAAGTAGATTCTCATATGCATGCAAACCCTATTCAGATCCGACCACGATATCATATAGCTGCTATAGGAACGATCGGTCGAAAGGTATGTTCTTGTATGAAAAATATTTTGTTTCTCAAGAATCCTTGACCAAACTCGGCATTTATTAGTTGTACTATACTCCTCATATATATGCAAAATCCTTTTAAGATCGGAAGACTATACCATATAACTGCAATAGGAACGATAGGTCGAAAATTAACTTTTTGTATGAAAAAACATTTTGTTTATCAAGATATCTTGACCAAACTCGGCATTTATTAGTTTTACTATACTCACCATAGGCATGCAAATTCCTATTAAGATCGGACCACTACATCTTATAGCTGCCATAGGAACGAGCGGTCGAAAATTAACTTTTTGTATAAAAAACATTTTGCTTTTCAACATTTCTTGACAAAACTCGGCGTTTATTAGTTTTACTATACTCCTCATACATATGCAAAACCCTATTAAGATCAGACCACGATATCATATAGCTGCTATAGGAATAATCGGTCGAAAATTAAGTTCTTGTATGAAAAAACATTTTATTTTTTCAAGATATCTTGACCAAACTCGGCATAACTTAGTTTTACTATACTCCCCATATATATGCAAAATCCTATTAAGATCGGACTACTATATCATATAGCGGCCATAGGCACGATCGGTCAAAAAGTAGATTCTCATATGCATGCGAAACCCTATTCAGATCAGACCACGATATCATATAGCTGCTATAGAAACGATCGGTCGAAAATTAAGTTCTTGTATGAAAAACATTTTGTTTTTCAAGATATCTTGACAAAACTCGGTATTTATTAGTTTTACTATACTCCTCATATATTTGCAAAATCCTATCATAATAGGACGACTATATCATAAAGCTGCCATAGGAACGATCGGTCGAAAATTAAGTTCTTGTATAAAAAAACATTTTGCTTATCAAAATATCTTAACCAATCTCGGCATTTATTAGTTTTACTATACTCCTCATATATATGCAAAATCCTATAAAGATCGGACCCCTATATCATATAGCTGCCATAGGAACGATCGGTCGAAAATTAAGTTGTTGTATGAAAAAACATTTTGCTTTTCAAAATATCTTGACAAAATCGGCGTTTATTAGTTTTACTATACTCTTCATATATATGCAAAACCCTATTAAGATCGGACCACGATATCATATAGCTGCCATAGGAACGATCGGTCGAAAATTAATTTCTTGTATGAAAAAACATTTTGTTTTTAAGGATATCTTGACCAAACTCGGCATTTATTGGTTTTCCTATCATAAATATTTCACCACATATATATGCAAAACCCTATTAAGATTGGAACACTATATAATATAGCTGACGTAGGAACAATCGGTCGAGAATGAAGTTTTTGTAAGAAAAAACAATTTGTTTTTCAAGATATCTTGACCAAACTCGGCATTTATTAGTTTTACTATACTCCTCATATATATGCAAAACCCTATTAAGATCAGACCACGATATCATATAGCTGCATAGGAACGATCGGTCGTATATATGCAAAATCCTATTAAGATCGGAAGACTATACTATATAACTGCAATAGGAAAAATAGGTCGAAAATTAACTTTTTGTATGAAAAAACATTTTGCTTATCAAGATATCTTGACCAAACTCGGCACTTATTAAGTGTACTATGCTCCTCATATATATGATAAATCCTATTCTGATCGGACCACTATAACATATAGCTGCCATAGGAACGATCAGTCGAAAATTAAGTTGTATGAAAAAACGTTTTGCTTTTCAAGATATCTTGACAAAACTCGGCGTTTATTAGTTTTACTATACTCCTCATATATATGAGAAACCCTATTAAGATCGGACCACGATATCATATAGCTGCCATAGGAACGATCGGTCGAAAATTAAGTTCTTGTATGAAAAAACATTTTGTTTTTAAGGATATCTTGACCAAACTCGGCATTTATTGGTTTTCCTATCATAAATATTTCACCCCATATATATGCAAAACCCTATTAAGATTGGAACACTATATAATATAGCTGCCGTAGGAACGATAGGTCGAAAATTAACATTTTGTATGAAAAAAAATTTTGCTTATCAAGATATCTTGACCAATCTCGGCGTTTATTAGTTTTACTATACTCCTCATATTTAATCAAAATCCTATTAAGATCGGACCACTATATCATATAGCTGTCATAGGAACGATCGGTCGAAAATTAAGTTCTTGTATGAAAAAACATTTTGTTTTTCAAGATACCTTGACCAAACTCGGCATTTATTGGTTTCCTATCATAAATATTTTACCTCATATATATGCAAAACCCTATTAAGATTGGAAGACTATATCATATAGCTGACATAGGATTGATCGGTCGAGAATTAAGTTTTTGTATGAAAAAACATTTTGTTTATCATGATATGTTAATTAAACTCGGCATTTATTAGTTTTGCTATACTCCCCATATGCATGCAAAATTCTATTAGGATCGGACCACTTCATCTTATAGCTGCCATAGGAACGATCGGTCGAAAATTAACTTTTTGTATGAAAAAACATTTTGCTATTCAAGATATCTTGACAAAACTCGGCGTTTATTAGTTTTATTATACTCCTCATACATATGCAAAGCCCTATTAAGATCAGACCATGATATCATATAGCTGCTATAGGAATGATCGGTCGAAATTAAATTCTTGTATGAAAAAACAATTTGTTTTTCAAGATATCTTGACCAAACTCGGCATTTATTAGTTTTACTATAATCCTCACATATATGCAAAATCCTATTAAGGTAGGACCACGATATCATATAGCTGCCATAGGAACGATCGGCCAAAAAGTAGATTCTCATATGCATGCAAAACCCTATTCAGATCCGACCACGATATCATATAGCTGCTATAGGAACGATCGGTCGAAAGGTATGTTCTTGAATGAAAAATATTTTGTTTCTCAAGAATCCTTGACCAAACTCGGCATTTATTAGTTGTACTATACTCCTCATATATATGCAAAATCCTTTTAAGATCGGAAGACTATACCATATAACTGCAATAGGAACGATAGGTCGAAAATTAACTTTTTGTATGAAAAAACATTTTGTTTATCAAGATATCTTGACCAAACTCGGCATTTATTAGTTTTACTATACTCACCATAGGCATGCAAATTCCTATAAAGATCGGACCCCTATATCATATAGCTGCCATAGGAACGATCGGTCGAAAATTAAGTTGTTGTATGAAAAAACATTTTGCTTTTCAAAATATCTTGACAAAATCGGCGTTTATTAGTTTTACTATACTCTTCATATATATGCAAAAACCTATTAAGATCGGACCACGATATCATATAGCTGCCATAGGAACGATCGGTCGAAAATTAATTCTTGTATGAAAAAACATTTTGTTTTTAAGGATATCTTGACCAAACTCGGCATTTATTGGTTTTCCTATCATAAATATTTCACCACATATATATGCAAAACCCTATTAAGATTGGAACACTATATAATATAGCTGACGTAGGAACAATCGGTCGAGAATGAAGTTTTTGTAAGAAAAAACAATTTGTTTTTCAAGATATCTTGACCAAACTCGGCATTTATTAGTTTTACTATACTCCTCATATATATGCAAAACCCTATTAAGATCAGACCACGATATCATATAGCTGCATAGGAACGATCGGTCGTATATATGCAAAATCCTATTAAGATCGGGAAGACTATACTATATAACTGCAATAGGAAAAATAGGTCGAAAATTAACTTTTTGTATGAAAAAACATTTTGCTTATCAAGATATCTTGACCAAACTCGGCACTTATTAAGTGTACTATGCTCCTCATATATATGATAAATCCTATTCTGATCGGACCACTATAACATATAGCTGCCATAGGAACGATCAGTCGAAAATTAAGTTGTATGAAAAAACGTTTTGCTTTTCAAGATATCTTGACAAAACTCGGCGTTTATTAGTTTTACTATACTTCTCATATATATGAGAAACCCTATTAAGATCGGACCACGATATCATATAGCTGCCATAGGAACGATCGGTCGAAAATTAAGTTCTTGTATGAAAAAACATTTTGTTTTTAAGGATATCTTGACCAAACTCGGCATTTATTGGTTTTCCTATCATAAATATTTCACCCCATATATATGCAAAACCCTATTAAGATTGGAACACTATATAATATAGCTGCCGTAGGAACGATAGGTCGAAAATTAACATTTTGTATGAAAAAAAATTTTGCTTATCAAGATATCTTGACCAATCTCGGCGTTTATTAGTTTTACTATACTCCTCATATTTAATCAAAATCCTATTAAGATCGGACCACTATATCATATAGCTGTCATAGGAACGATCGGTCGAAAATTAAGTTCTTGTATGAAAAAACATTTTGTTTTTCAAGATACCTTGACCAAACTCGGCATTTATTGGTTTTCCTATCATAAATATTTTACCTCATATATATGCAAAACCCTATTAAGATTGGAAGACTATATCATATAGCTGACATAGGATTGATCGGTCGAGAATTAAGTTTTTGTATGAAAAAACATTTTGTTTATCATGATATGTTAATTAAACTCGGCATTTATTAGTTTTGCTATACTCCCCATATGCATGCAAAATTCTATTAGGATCGGACCACTTCATCTTATAGCTGCCATAGGAACGATCGGTCGAAAATTAACTTTTTGTATGAAAAAACATTTTGCTATTCAAGATATCTTGACAAAACTCGGCGTTTGTTAGTTTTATTATACTCCTCATACATATGCAAAGCCCTATTAAGATCAGACCATGATATCATATAGCTGCTATAGGAATGATCGGTCGAAAATTAAATTCTTGTATGAAAAAACAATTTGTTTTTCAAGATATCTTGACCAAACTCGGCATTTATTAGTTTTACTATAATCCTCACATATATGCAAAATCCTATTAAGGTAGGACCACGATATCATATAGCTGCCATAGGAACGATCGGCCAAAAAGTAGATTCTCATATGCATGCAAAACCCTATTCAGATCAGACCACGATATCATATAGCTGCTATAGAAACGATCGGTCGAAAATTAAGTTCTTGTATGAAAAAACATTTTGTTTTTCAAGATATCTTGACCAAACTCGGCATTTCTTAGTTTTACTATACTCCCCATATATATGCAAAAGCCTATTAAGATCGGACTACTATATCATATAGCTGCCATAGGAACGATCGGTCAAAAAGTAGATTCTCATATGCATGCAAAACCCTATTCAGATCAGACCACGATATCATATAGCTGCTATAGAAACGATCGGTCGAAAATTAAGTTCTTGTATGAAAAACATTTTGTTTTTCAAGATATCGTGACAAAACTCGGTATTTATTAGTTTTACTATACTCCTCATATATTTGCAAAATCCTATCATAATAGGACGACTATATCATAAAGCTGCCATAGGAACGATCGGTCGAAAATTAAGTTCTTGTATGAAAAAACATTTTGCTTATCAAAATATCTTAACCAATCTCGGCATTTATTAGTTTTACTATACTCCTCATATATATGTAAAATCCTATAAAGATCGGACCCCTATATCATATAGCTGCCATTGGAACGATCGGTCGAAAATTAAGTTGTTGTATGAAAAAACATTTTGCTTTTCAAAATATCTTGACAAAACTCGGCGTTTATTAGTTTTACTATACTCTTCATATATATGCAAAACCCTATTAAGATCGGACCACGATATCATATAGCTGCCATAGGAACGATCGGTCGAAAATTAATTTCTTGTATGAAAAAACATTTTGTTTTTAAGGATATCTTGACCAAACTCGGCATTTATTGGTTTTCCTATCATAAATATTTCACCACATATATATGCAAAACCCTATTAAGATTGGAACACTATATAATATAGCTGCCGTAGGAACGATCGGTCGAGAATAAAGTTTTTGTAAGAAAAAACAATTTGTTTTTCAAGATATCTTGACCAAACTCGGCATTTATTAGTTTTACTATACTCCTCATATATATGCAAAACCCTATTAAGATCAGACCACGATATCATATAGCTGCATAGGAACGATCGGTCGTATATATGAAAAATCCTATTAAGATCGGAAGACTATACTATATAACTGCAATAGGAACGGTAGGTCGAAAATTAACTTTTTTATGAAAAAACATTTTGCTTATCAAGATATCTTGACCAAACTCGGCACTTATTAAGTGTACTATGCTCCTCATATATATGATAAATCCTATTCTGATCGGACCACTATAACATATAGCTGCCATAGGAACGATCAGTCGAAAATTAAGTTGTTGTATGAAAAAACGTTTTGCTTTTCAAGATATCTTGACAAAACTCGGCGTTTATTAGTTTTACTATACTCCTCATATATATGAGAAACCCTATTAAGATCGGACCACGATATCATATAGCTGCCATAGGAACGATCGGTCGAAAATTAAGTTCTTGTATGAAAAAACATTTTGTTTTTAAGGATATCTTGACCAAACTCGGCATTTATTGGTTTTCCTATCATAAATATTTCACCCCATATATATGCAAAACCCTATTAAGATTGGAACACTATATAATATAGCTGCCGTAGGAACGATAGGTCGAAAATTAACATTTTGTATGAAAAAAATTTTGCTTATCAAGATATCTTGACCAATCTCGGCGTTTATTAGTTTTACTATACTCCTCATATTTAATCAAAATCCTATTAAGATCGGACCACTATATCATATAGCTGTCATAGGAACGATCGGTCGAAAATTAACTTCTTGTATGAAAAAACATTTTGTTTTTCAAGATACCTTGACCAAACTCGGCATTTATTGGTTTTCCTATCATAAATATTTTACCTCATATATATGCAAAACCCTATTAAGATTGGAAGACTATATCATATAGCTGACATAGGAATGATCGGTCGAGAATTAAGTTTTTGTATGAAAAAACATTTTGTTTATCAGGATATGTTAATTAAACTCGGCATTTATTAGTTTTACTATACTCCCCATATGCATGCAAAATTCTATTAGGATCGGACCACTTCATCTTATAGCTGCCATAGGAACGATCGGTCGAAAATTAACTTTTGTATGAAAAAACATTTTGCTATTCAAGATATCTTGACAAAACTCGGCGTTTATTAGTTTTATTATACTCCTCATACATATGCAAAGCCCTATTAAGATCAGACCATGATATCATATAGCTGCTATAGGAATGATCGGTCGAAAATTAAATTCTTGTATGAAAAAACAATTTGTTTTTCAAGATATCTTGACCAAACTCGGCATTTATTAGTTTTACTATAATCCTCACATATATGCAAAATCCTATTAAGGTAGGACCACGATATCATATAGCTGCCATAGGAACGATCGGCCAAAAAGTAGATTCTCATATGCATGCAAAACCCTATTCAGATCCGACCACGATATCATATAGCTGCTATAGGAACGATCGGTCGAAAGGTATGTTCTTGAATGAAAATATTTGTTTCTCAAGAATCCTTGACCAAACTCGGCATTTATTAGTTGTACTATACTCCTCATATATATGCAAAATCCTTTTAAGATCGGAAGACTATACCATATAACTGCAATAGGAACGATAGGTCGAAAATTAACTTTTTGTATGAAAAAACATTTTGTTTATCAAGATATCTTGACCAAACTCGGCATTTATTAGTTTTACTATACTCACCATAGGCATGCAAATTCCTATTAAGATCGGACCACTACATCTTATAGCTGCCATAGGAACGAGCGGTCGAAAATGAACTTTTTGTATAAAAAAACATTTTGCTTTTCAACATTTCTTGACAAAACTCGGCGTTTATTAGTTTTACTATACTCCTCATACATATGCAAAACCCTATTAAGATCAGACCACGATATCATATAGCTGCTATAGGAATAATCGGTCGAATATTAAGTTCTTGTATGAAAAAACATTTTGTTTTTCAAGATACCTTGACCAAACTCGGCATTTATTGGTTTTCCTATCACAAATATTTTACCTCATATATATGCAAAACCCTATTAAGATTGGAAGACTATATCATATAACTGACATAGGAATGATTGGTCGAGAATTAAGTTTTTGTATGAAAAAACATTTTGTTTATCAGGATATGTTAACTAAACTCGGCATTTATTAGTTTTACTATACTCCCCATATATATGCAAAATCCTATTAAGATCGGACTACTATATCATATAGCTGCCATAGGAACGATCGGTCAAAAAGTAGATTCTCATATGCATGCAAAACCCTATTCAGATCAGAACACGATATCATATAGCTGCTATAGAAACGATCGGTCGAAAATTAAGTTCTTGTATGAAAAACATTTTGTTTTTCAAGATATCTTGACAAAACTCGGTATTTATTAGTTTTACTATACTCCTCATATATTTGCAAAATCCTATCATAATAGGACGACTATATCATAAAGCTGCCATAGGAACGATCGGTCGAAAATTAAGTTCTTGTATGACAAAACATTTTGTTTTTAAGGATATCTTGACCAAACTCGGCATTTATTGGTTTTCCTATCATAAATATTTCAATATTTCAAAACCCTATTAAGATTAGAACACTATATAATATAGCTGCCGTAGGAACGATAGGTCGAAAATTAACATTATGTATGAAAAAAAATTTTGCTTATCAAGATATCTTGACCAATCTCGGCGTTTATTAGTTTTACTATACTCCTCATATTTAATCAAAATCCTATTAAGATCGGACCACTATATCATATAGATGTCATAGGAACGATCGGTCGAAAATTAAGTTCTTGTATGAAAAAACATTTTGTTTTTCAAGATACCTTGACCAAACTCGGCATTTATTGGTTTTCCTATCACAAATATTTTACCTCATATATATGCAAAACCCTATTAAGATTGGAAGATTGGACTATATCATATAACTGACATAGGAATGATTGGTCGAGAATTAAGTTTTTGTATGAAAAACATTTTGTTTATCAGGATATGTTAACTAAACTCGGCATTTATTAGTTTTACTATACTCCCCATATATATGCAAAATCCTATTAAGATCGGACCCCTATATCATATAGCTGCCATAGGAACGATCGGTCGAAAATTAAGTTGATGTATGAAAAAACATTTTGCTTTTCAAAATATCTTGACAAAACTCGGCGTTTATTAGTTTTACTATACTCTTCATATATATGCAAAACTCTATTAAGATCGGACCACGATATCATATAGCTGCCATAGGAACGATCTGTCGAAAATTAATTTCTTGTATGAAAAAACATTTTGTTTTTAAGGATATCTTGACCAAACTCGGCATTTATTGGTTTTCCTATCATAAATATTTCACCACATTTATATGCAAAACCCTATTAAGATTGGAACACTATATAATATAGCTGCCGTAGGAACGATCGGTAGAGAATTAAGTTTTTGTATAAAAAAAACATTTTGTTTTTCAAGATATCTTGACCAAACTCGGCATTTATTAGTTTTACCATACTCTTCATATATATGCAAAACCCTATTAAGATCGGACCACGATATCATATAGCTGCTATAGAAACGATCGGTCGAAAATTTAGTTCTTGTATGAAAAACATTTTGTTTTTCAAGATATCTTGACAAAACTCGGTATTTATTAGTTTTACTATACTCCTCATATATTTGCAAAATCCTATCATAATAGGACGACTATATCATAAAGCTGCCATAGGAACGATCGGTCGAAAATTAAGTTCTTGTATTAAAAAACATTTTGCTTATCAAAATATCTTAACCAATCTCGGCATTTATTAGTTTTACTATACTCCTCATAAATATGCAAAATCCTATAAAGATCGGACCCCTATATCATATAGCTTCCATAGGAACGATCGGTCGAAAATTAAGTTGTTGTATGAAAAAACATTTTGCTTTTCAAAATATCTTGACCAAACTCGGCGTTTATTAGTTTTACTATACTCTTCATATATATGCAAAACCCTATTAAGATCGGACCACGATATCACATAGCTGCCATAGGAACGATCGGTCGAAAATTAATTTCTTGTATGAAAAAACATTTTGTTTTTAAGGATATCTTGACCAAACTCGGCATTTATTGGTTTTCCTATCATAAATATTTCACCACATATATATGCAAAACCCTATTAAGATTGGAACACTATATAATATAGCTGCCGTAGGAACGATCGGTCGAGAATTAAGTTTTTGTAAGAAAAAACAATTTGTTTTTCAAGATATCTTGACCAAACTCGGCATTTATTAGTTTTACTATACTCTTCATATATATGCAAAACCCTATTAAGATCGGACCACGATATCATATAGCTGTCATAGGAACGATCGGTCGAAAATTAAGTTCTTGTATGAAAAAACATTTTGTTTTTCAAGATACCTTGACCAAACTCGGCATTTATTGGTTTTCCTATCACAAATATTTTACCTCATATATATGCAAAACCGTATTAAGATTGGAAGACTATATCATATAGCTGACATAGGAATGATCGGTCGAGAATTAAGTTTTTGTATGAAAAAACATTTTGTTTATCAGGATATGTTAATTAAACTCGGCATTTATTAGTTTTACTATACTATACTCCCCATATGCATGCAAAATTCTATTAGGATCGGACCACTTCATCTTATAGCTGCCATAGGAACGATCGGTCGAAAATTAACTTTTTGTATGAAAAAACATTTTGCTATTCAAGATATCTTGACAAAACTCGGCGTTTATTAGTTTTATTATACTCCTCATACATATGCAAAGCCCTATTAAGATCAGACCATGAAATCATATAGCTGCTATAGGAATGATCGGTCGAAAATTAAGTTCTTGTATGAAAAAACAATTTGATTTTCAAGATATCTTGATCAAACTCGGTATTTATTAGTTTTAGTATACTCCTCATATATTTGCAAAATCCTATCATAATAGGACGACTATATCATATAGCTGCCATAGGAACGATCGGTCAAAAAGTAGATTCTCATATGCATGCAAAACCCTATTCAGATCAGAACACGATATCATATAGCTGCTATAGAAACGATCGGTCGAAAATTAAGTTCTTGTATGAAAAACATTTTGTTTTTCAAGATATCTTGACAAAACTCGGTATTTATTAGTTTTACTATACTCCTCATATATTTGCAAAATCCTATCATAATAGGACGACTATATCATAAAGCTGCCATAGGAACGATCGGTCGAAAATTAAGTTCTTGTATTAAAAAACATTTTGCTTATCAAAATATCTTAACCAATCTCGGCATTTATTAGTTTTACTATACTCCTCATATATATGCAAAATCCTATAAAGATCGGACCCCTATATCATATAGCTTCCATAGGAACGATCGGTCGAAAATTAAGTTGTTGTATGAAAAAACATTTTGCTTTTCAAGATACCTTGACCAAACTCGGCATTTATTGGTTTTCCTATCACAAATATTTTACCTCATATATATGCAAAACCCTATTAAGATTGGAAGACTATTTCATATAGCTGACATAGGAATGATCGGTCGAGAATTAAGTTTTTGTATGAAAAAACATTTTGTTTATCAGGATATGTTAATTAAACTCGGCATTTATTAGTTTTACTATACTCCCCATATGCATGCAAAATTCTGTTAGGATCGGACCACTTCATCTTATAGCTGCCATAGGAACGATCGGTCGAAAATTAACTTTTTGTATGAAAAAACATTTTGCTATTCAAGATATCTTGACAAAACTCGGCGTTTATTAGTTTTACTATACTCCTCATATATATGCGAAACCCTATTAAGATCGGACCACGATATCATATAGCTGCCATAGGAACGATCGGTCGAAAATTAAGTTCTTGTATGAAAAAACATTTTGTTTTTAAGGATATCTTGACCAAACTCGGCATTTATTGGTTTTCCTATCATAAATATTTCAATATTTCAAAACCCTATTAAGATTGGAACACTATATAATATAGCTGCCGTAGGAACGATAGGTCAGAAATTAACATTTTGTATGAAAAAAAATTTTGCTTATCAAGATATCTTGACCAATCTCGGCGTTTATTAGTTTTACTATAATCCTCATATTTAATCAAAATCCTATTAAGATCGGACCACTATATCATATAGCTGTCATAGGAACGATCGGTCGAAAATTAAGTTCTTGTATGAAAAAACATTTTGTTTTTCAAGATACCTTGACCAAACTCGGCATTTATTGGTTTTCCTATCACAAATATTTTACCTCATATATATGCAAAGCCCTATTAAGATTGGAAGACTATATCATATAACTGACATAGGAATGATCGGTCGAGAATTAAGTTTTTGTATGAAAAAACATTCTGTTTATCAGGATATGTTAATTAAACTCGGCATTTATTAGTTATACTATACTCCCCATATATATGCAAAGTCCTATTAAGATCGGACTACTATATCATATAGCTGCCATAGGAACGATCGGTCAAAAAGTAGATTCTCATATGCATGCAAAACCCTATTCAGATCAGAACACGATATCATATAGCTGCTATAGAAACGATCGGTCGAAAATTAAGTTCTTGTATGAAAAACATTTTGTTTTTCAAGATATCTTGACAAAACTCGGTATTTATTAGTTTTACTATACTCCTCATATATTTGCAAAATCCTATCATAATAGGACGACTATATCATAAAGCTGCCATAGGAACGATCGGTCGAAAATTAAGTTCTTGTATGAAAAAACATTTTGCTTATCAAAATATCTTAACCAATCTCGGCATTTATTAGTCTTACTATACTCCTCATATATATGCAAAATCCTATTAAGATCGGACCACTATATCATATAGCTGTCATAGGAACGATCGGTCGAAAATTAAGTTCTTGTATGAAAAAACATTTTGTTTATCAGGATATGTTAATTAAACTCGGCATTTATTAGTTTTACTATACTCCCCATATGCATGCAAAATTCTATTAGGATCGGACCACTTCATCTTATAGCTGCCATAGGAACGATCGGTCGAAAATTAACTTTTTGTATGAAAAAACATTTTGCTATTCAAGATATCTTGACAAAACTCGGCGTTTATTAGTTTTATTATACTCCTCATACATATGCAAACCCCTATTAAGATCAGACCATGATATCATATAGCTGCTATAGGAATGATCGGTCGAAAATTAAGTTCTTGTATGAAAAAACAATTTGTTTTTCAAGATATCTTGACCAAACTCGGTATTTATTAGTTTTACTATACTCCTCATATATTTGCAAAATCCTATCATAATAGGACGACTATATCATATAGCTGCCATAGGAACGATCGGTCAAAAAGTAGATTCTCATATGCATGCAAAACCCTATTCAGATCAGACAACGATATCATATAGCTGCTATAGAAACGATCGGTCGAAAATTAAGTTCTTGTATGAAAAACAGTTTGTTTTTCAAGATATCTTGACAAAACTCGGTATTTATTAGTTTTACTATACTCCTCATATATTTGCAAAATCCTATCATAATAGGACGACTATATCATAAAGCTGCCATAGGAACGATCGGTCGAAAATTAAGTTCTTGTATTAAAAAACATTTTGCTTATCAAAATATCTTAACCAATCTCGGCATTTATTAGTTTTACTATACTCCTCATATATATGCAAAATCCTATAAAGATCGAACCCCTATATCATATAGCTTCCATAGGAACGATCGGTCGAAAATTAAGTTGTTGTATGAAAAAACATTTTGCTTTTGAAAATATCGTGACCAAACTCGGCGTTTATTAGTTTTACTATACTCTTTATATATATGCAAAACCCTATTAAGATCGGACCACGATATCACATAGCTGCCATAGGAACGATCGGTCGAAAATTAATATCTTGTATGAAAAAACATTTTGTTTTTCAAGATTCCTTGACCAAACTCGGCATTTATTGGTTTTCCTATCACAAATATTTTACCTCATATATATGCAAAACACTATTAAGATTGGAAGACTATATCATATAGCTGACATAGGAATGATCGGTCGAGAATTAAGTTTTTGTATGAAAAAACATTTTGTTTATCAGGATATGTTAATTAAACTCGGCATTTATTAGTTTTACTATACTCCCCATATGCATGCAAAATTCTATTAGGATCGGACCACTTCATCTTATAGCTGCCATAGGAACGATCGGTCGAAAATTAACTTTTAGTATGAAAAAACATTTTGCTATTCAAGATATCTTGACAAAACCTGGCGTTTATTAGTTTTATTATACTCCTCATACATATGCAAAGCCCTATTAAGATCAGACCATGATATCATATAGCTGCTATAGAAATCATCGGTCGAAAATTAAGTTCTTGTATGAAAAAACAATTTGTTTTTCAAGATATCTTGACCAAACTCGGCATTTATTAGTTTTACTATAATCCTCATATATATGCAAAATCCTATTAAGGTAGGACCACGATATCATATAGCTGCCATAGGAACGATCGGCCAAAAAGTAGATTCTCATATGCATGCAAAACCCTATTCAGATCCGACCACGATATCATATAGCTGCTATAGGAACGATCGGTCGAAAGGTATGTTCTTGAATGAAAAATATTTTGTTTCTCAAGAATCCTTGACCAAACTCGGCATTTATTAGTTGTACTATACTCCTCATATATATGCAAAATCCTTTTAAGATCGGAAGACTATACCATATAACTGCAATAGGAACGATAGGTCGAAAATTAACTTTTTGTATGAAAAAACATTTTGTTTATCAAGATATCTTGACCAAACTCGGCATTTATTAGTTTTACTATACTCACCATAGGCATGCAAATTCCTATTAAGATCGGACCACTACATCTTATAGCTCCCATAGGAACGAGCGGTCGAAAATTAACTTTTTGTATAAAAAAACATTTTGCTTTTCAACATTTCTTGACAAAACTCGGCGTTTATTAGTTTTACTATACTCCTCATACATATGCAAAACCCTATTAAGATCAGACCACGATATCATATAGCTGCTATAGGAATAATCGGTCGAAAATTAAGTTCTTGTATGAAAAAACATTTTGTTTTTCAAGATATCTTGACCAAACTCGGCATTTCTTAGTTTTACTATACTCCCCATATATATGCAAAATCCTATTAAGATCGGACTACTATATCATATAGCTGCCATAGGAACGATCGGTCAAAAAGTAGATTCTCATATGCATGCAAAACCCTATTCAGATCAGACAACGATATCATATAGCTGCTATAGAAACGATCGGTCGAAAATTAAGTTCTTGTATGAAAAACATTTGTTTTTCAAGATATCTTGACAAAACTCGGTATTTATTAGTTTTACTATACTCCTCATATATTTGCAAAATCCTATCATAATCGGACCACTATATCATATAGCTGCCATAGGAACGATCGGTCGAAAATTAAGTTCTTGTATGAAAAAACATTTTGTTTTTCAAGATATCTTAACCAATCTCGGCATTTATTAGTTTTACTATACTCCTCATATATATGCAAAATCCTATAAAGATCAGACCACGATATCATATAGCTGCTATAGGAATAATCGGTCGAAAATTAAGTTCTTGTATGAAAAAATTTTGTTTTTCAAGATATCTTGACCAAACTCGGCATTTCTTAGTTTTACTATACTCCCCATATATATGCAAAATCCTATTAAGATCGGACTACTATATCATATAGCTGCCATAGGAACGATCGGCCAAAAAGTAGATTCTCATATGCATGCAAAACCCTATTCAGATCCGACCACGATATCATATAGCTGCTATAGGAACGATCGGTCGAAAGGTATGTTCTTGAATGAAAAATATTTTGTTTCTCAAGAATCCTTGACCAAACTCGGCATTTATTAGTTGTACTATACTCCTCATATATATGCAAAATCCTTTTAAGATCGGAAGACTATACCATATAACTGCTATAGGAACGATAGGTCGAAAATTAACTTTTTGTATGAAAAAACATTTGGTTTGTCAAGATATCTTGACCAAACTCGGCATTTATTAGTTTTACTATACTCACCATAGGCATGCAAATTCCTATTAAGATCGGACCACTTCATCTTATAGCTGCCATAGGAACGATCGGTCGAAAATTAACTTTTAGTATGAAAAAACATTTTGCTATTCAAGATATCTTGACCAAACCCGGCGTTTATTAGTTTTATTATACTCCTCATACATATGCAAAGCCCTATTAAGATCAGACCATGAATCATATAGCTGCTATAGGAATAATCGGTCGAAAATTAAGTTCTTGTATGAAAAAAATTTTGTTTTTCAAGATATCTTGACCAAACTCGGCATTTCTTAGTTTTACTATACTCCCCATATATATGCAAAATCCTATTAAGATCGGACTACTATATCATATAGCTGCCATAGGAACGATCGGTCAAAAAGTAGATTCTCATATGCATGCAAAACCCTATTCAGATCAGACAACGATATCATATAGCTGCTATAGAAACGATCGGTCGAAAATTAAGTTCTTGTATGAAAAACATTTGTTTTTCAAGATATCTTGACAAAACTCGGTATTTATTAGTTTTACTATACTCCTCATATATTTGCAAAATCCTATCATAATAGGACGACTATATCATAAAGCTGCCATAGGAACGATCGGTCGAAAATTAAGTTCTTGTATTAAAAAACATTTTGCTTATCAAAATATCTTAACCAATCTCGGCATTTATTAGTTTTACTATACTCCTCATATATATGCAAAATCCTATAAAGATCGGACCACGATATCATATAGCTTCCATAGGAACGATCGGTCGAAAATTAAGTTGTTGTATGAAAAAACATTTTGCTTTTCAAAATATCTTGACCAAACTCGGCGTTTATTAGTTTTACTATACTCTTCATATATATGCAAAACCCTATTAAGATCGGACCACGATATCACATAGCTGCCATAGGAACGATCGGTCGAAAATTAATTTCTTGTATGAAAAAACATTTTGTTTTTAAGGATATCTTGACCAAACTCGGCATTTATTGGTTTTCCTATCATAAATATTTCACCACATATATATGCAAAACCCTATTAAGATTGGAAGACTATATAATATAGCTGCTGTAGGAACGATCGGTCGAGAATTAAGTTTTTGTAAGAAAAAACAATTTGTTTTTCAAGATATCTTGACCAAACTCGGCATTTATTAGTTTTACTATACTCCTCATATATATGCAAAACCCTATTAAGATCAGACCACGATATCATATAGCTGCATAGGAACGATCGGTCGTATATATGCAAAATCCTATTAAGATCGGAAGACTATACTATATAACTGCAATAGGAACGATAGGTCGAAAATTAACTTTTTGTATGAAAAAACATTTTGCTTATCAAGATATCTTGACCAAACTCGGCACATATTAAGTGTACTATGCTCCTCATATATATGAAAAATCCTATTCTGATCGGACCACTATAACATATAGCTGCCATAGGAACGATCAGTCGAAAATTAAGTTGTTGTATGAAAAAACGTTTTGCTTTTCAAGATATCTTGACAAAACTCGGCGTTTATTAGTTTTACTATACTCCTCATATTTAATCAAAATCCTATTAAGATCGGACCACTATATCATATAGCTGTCATAGGAACGATCGGTCGAAATTAAGTTCTTGTATGAAAAAACATTTTGTTTTTCAAGATACCTTGACCAAACTCGGCATTTATTGGTTTTCCTATCACAAATATTTTACCTCATATACATGCAAAACCCTATTAAGATTGGAAGACTATATCATATAGCTGACATAGGAATGATCGATCGAGAATTAAGTTTTTGTATGAAAAAACATTTTGTTTATCAGGATATGTTAATTAAACTCGGCATTTATTAGTTTTACTATACTCCCCATATGCATGCAAAATTCTATTAGGATCGGACCACTTCATCTTATAGCTGCCATAGGAACAATCGGTCGAAAATTAACTTTTTGTATGAAAAAACATTTTGCTATTCAAGATATCTTGACAAAACTCGGCGGGCATTAGTTTTACTACACTCCTCATACATATGCAAAACCCCATTAAGATCAGACCACGATATCATATAGCTGCTTTAGGAACGATCGGTCGAAAATTAAGTTCTTGTTTTTCAAGATATCTTGACAAAACTCGGTATTTATTAGTTTTACTATACTCCTCATATATTTGCAAAATCCTATCATAATAGGACCACTATATCATATAGCTGCCATAGGAACGATCGGTCGAAAATTAAGTAGTTGTATGAAAAAACATTTTGTTTTTAAGGATATCTTGACCAAACTCGTCATTTATTGGCTTTCCTATCATAAATATTTCACCACATATATATGCAAAACGCTATTAAGATTGAAACACTATATAATATAGCTGCCGTAGGAACGATCGGTCGAGAATTAAGTTTTTGTAAGAAAAAATAATTTGTTTTTCAAGATATCTTGACCAAACTCGGCATTTATTAGTTTTACTATACTCCTCATATATATGCAAAACCCTATTAAGATCAGACCACGATATCATATAGCTTCCATTGGAGCGATCGGTCGAAGAGTAGATTCTTGAATGAAAAATATTTTGTTTCTCAAGAAATCTTGACCAAACTCGGCATTTATTAGTTGTACTATACTCCTCATATATATGCAAAATCCTATTAAGATCGGAAGACTATACTATATAACTGCAATAGGAACGATAGGTCGAAAATTAACTTTTTGTATGAAAAAACATTTTGCTTATCAAGATATCTTGACCAAACTCGGCACATATTAAGTGTACTATGCTCCTCATATATATGAAAAATCCTATTCTGATCGGACCACTATAACATATAGCTGCCATAGGAACGATCAGTCGAAAATTAAGTTGCTGTATGAAAAAACGTTTTGCTTTTCAAGATATCTTGACAAAACTCGGCGTTTATTAGTTTCACTATACTCCTCATATATATGCGAAACCCTATTAAGATCGGACCACGTTATCATATAGCTGCCATAGGACCGATCGGTCGAAAATTAAGTTCTTGTATGAAAAAACATTTTGTTTTTAAGGATATCTTGACCAAACTCGGCATTTATTGGTTTTCCTATCATAAATATTTCACCCCATATATATGCAAAACCCTATTAAGATTGGAACACTATATAATATTGCTGCCGTAGGAACGATACGTCGAAAATTAACATTTTTTATGAAAAAAAATTTTGCTTATCAAGATATCTTGACCAATCTCGGCGTTTATTAGTTTTACTATACTCCTCATATTTAATCAAAATCCTATTAAGATCGGACCACTATATCATATAGCTGTCATAGGAACGATCGGTCGAAAATTAAGTTCTTGTATGAAAAAACATTTTGTTTTTCAAGATACCTTGACCAAACTCGGCATTTATTGGTTTTCCTATCACAAATATTTTACCTCATATATATGCAAAACCCTATTAAGATTGGAAGACTATATCATATAGCTGACATAGGAATGATCGATCGAGAATTAAGTTTTTGTATGAAAAAACATTTTGTTTATCAGGATATGTTAATTAAACTCGGCATTTATTAGTTTTACTATACTCCCCATATGCATGCAAAATTCTATTAGGATCGGACCACTTCATCTTATAGCTGCCATAGGAACAATCGGTCGAAAATTAACTCTTTGTATGAAAAAACATTTTGCTATTCAAGATATCTTGACAAAACTCGGCGGGCATTAGTTTTACTACACTCCTCATACATATGCAAAACCCCATTAAGATCAGACCACGATATCATATAGCTGCTTTAGGAACGATCGGTCGAAAATTAAGTTCTTGTTTTTCAAGATATCTTGACAAAACTCGGTATTTATTAGTTTTACTATACTCCTCATATATTTGCAAAATCCTATCTTAATAGGACCACTATATCATATAGCTGCCATAGGAACGATCGGTCGAAAATTAAGTAGTTGTATGAATAAACATTTTGTTTTTAAGGATATTGTTCGCAGCAGAACGCCCTCTGAATAATATTATATCTGAATCACAATATATCTTTACTTCTCAAATCACGATATTGAAGTCACATACTATTATTTTTAAACCACCATAAAATACCATTGTAAATTGCTCACCACTAATCTATCGATAGTTATTGTTGAAAGTTCGAGAAGTAAAGCACGCATTACAAGCAGTCTAAAGGCTCCTTTGATTTTTATTAAAATTTATAAAACATAAAAGTGGCCGAAGTGGGGTGCAAACTAGCATCTCCTCAAACCATTGGTGACCCCGACGTGATTTTTATTTCTTGCTTCTCGTCTTGCCGCAAATCTCACTTTCGTTGTTCATCGCTCTTTCGCTGCTGCAGCATAGGCACTAAGCTCAAGTACAGACATATGTGCATATATGTATGTACATACATATTTCGCACACCGGCTCGAGTGCGCGCTTCTCTCTAACGATCTTATCGCGTTATTTAGCAGATCGGCTATTATAACCAAGCTGTTTGGTGCATATCAGTGCCAAGCACAACCCTTTGCTTAGAAAAGAAGCCGTCGAGCAGATACCTACATACTTACATACATACATATGAATGTGAATGCAAGTGCCGCTACAATTGATCTCGATACATACACATACACAAGCCGCTGCACACATAAAACGGTAATCGCATTCTCGCATTGCTCACTCTGTGACATTCGCAGTGGTCAAGGGCAAAGCTCTTCTCCATAAGTGGACTTTGGTGACAGGCCGGAGTACAGTGAGCACTCAACAAAACGTACCAACCGAACATAACCTCGCCAACAACAGAATGGAAAATTCGACAAGTGAAAAAGACTTTTGCAAAGCCAAATGCGCTTCTGTTCAACGCCAACTATTAGCAATGAACGAATTCTTCAGCGCTGGTGAGATGATCAGCTTTGACGAGGCCGATCTGATGATGCGTATAGAATCGGCGGAGAGCTTGAAGGCCGAGTTTGATATCAGCCAGTCAAGGCTAGAAAAATTAGATTTGCTCGAGCTTTCAACGGACGCTCGCTCAGACTTCGAGAAGGCTTACTGGAAGATCAAATCCACTCTCGCTCGTCAAATGGACATAGTCACTAAGGGACGTATGACCGACGCCAATTCAACAACTATCCCACGCTTTGCTGAAAGTACGCACACATTTGCTCACTCGTTCAACCGTAAGTCTCGCCTACCGGAATTGCAGCTGCCCAGGTTCAGCGGCTCCTACGAGGATTGGCCGGATTTCTACGCCATGTACAAGACTGTCATTGGCAGCAATGAGGACCTGAGTAAGATTGAGAAATTACAACATTTACGTGCGTGCTTGGATGGTGCTGCTCTCAACACAATCAAATCGTTAGAGCCTGTCGACGTGAATTACGACAAGGCGTTGGAGTTACTCATAAAGCGTTTTGATAATAAGTTGCTACATTTTCAGGGCCACGTGCGGGCTATAGTCGGCCTGCCAGGCGTTGAAAAGGGATCAGCAGAGGCGTTGCGTGAGTTGAGTGACAAAATTAACTCTCATCTTCGGGCGCTTAGCACCATGTCAACAACTGAGGAGCTGGCTGACGGATTACTCATACACACAATATCGCACAAGCTCGATCACCACACCCAGGAAAAGTGTCAGGAAGCGCTTGCAACGGATAAGCTACCCAGGTGGACGGATATGTCGGCGTTCTTAGAGAAGAGATGCCGCATGATGGAAAACTTGAAAGGCGCTACGGCACCTACGCGTAGCCACCAGGTTACCAGAAATGTACAAAAATTGAATCGTAACACATTCATTGCATCCTCATCTAACAATTACCAGCAAAATTGTAATTTTTGCGACTCAAAAGAGCATTTTCTTGTTAAATGCCCGTTATTTTTTAATCTGTCCCCAAGTTTGCGCCACAAGGAGGCCAAGCGATTGCATCTTTGCCTAAACTGCTTGCGCAAAGGCCATGGCTTGCAGCAATGTCGCTCAGGTCACTGCAGGCATTGTCAACAAAAACATCATTCGTTGCTGCACATGAGCCCCATCACAACTCAATCATCTGCCCTGTGTACGCCAAGCTTGCAGGCTGCAGCCACGATCCAGCCTCACGCATCGTCTTCAATTAATCCACCATCTTCAACTCTCGTCAGCACTGCTCTTGAATTCGCACCTGAAGCCACGAATGCCCAGCCTGTAGACTATGTGGTGCTTCCAACCGCCATCTTGTATGCCAAGAGCCACTCAGGTTTATTCATACCCTGTCGTGCATTACTGGATTCTGGATCTCAACTCAACTTTATCACTGCTCGTCTAGTAAAGCAGCTCCAACTCAAAACTCATCATGCTGCCGTATCAATATCTGGTATAGGCGAATCAACCCTATCTTCTAACATGTCCACTGACATATCAGCGCAGTCACGTGATAGGAGCTTCAGCACATCATTTTCAGCAGTCGTTACTCGCACTATAACGGATTATCAGCCCCACTTTGGGTTAGACATCTCTGGGTGGAATATCCCCAAAAACATCTCGCTCGCGGATCCAACGTTTTTCAAATCTCAAAGAATAGATTTATTACTTGGTGCCGGACTATTTTTCGATCTCATTTGCATCGGCCAAATTCGAATGGCGGATAACCTACCAACGCTCCAAAAGACCAAGCTCGGATGGATTGCGTCTGGCGGACTCTCTCGCGTACACAACAAACACACATCCCTTTCAGCCCTTTACAAGGAACCTAATCCATGGGAGGATCCACTGTCGGATATTGTAAAACGATTCTGGGAAGTCGACAATTGCTGCGGTACAACCCCTGCGCTCTCTGATGAAGACGCACTATGTGAGCAGTTATTTCTCCAAGGCTACACGCGACTAAAGTCAGGGCAGTATTCAGTTAGGCTTCCAGCAAAGCTCAGCTTCGACACGCTAGGAGACTCATATCAACGTGCTCTACGACGTTTCAAGTCGCTCGAAAACAAATTGGACAAAAATCACCAGCTGAAGGAGAGCTACTCTGCATTCATGCGCGAATACATCGAGTTGGGCCACATGTCTTTGGCTTCCAAGCAGCAGCTTGTCCCACAATTCTATTTACCCCACCACTGCGTAGAAAAGCCAGATAGCTCAACCACCAAATTGCGCGTCGTTTTTGATGGATCAGCCAAATCCACGTCAGGCGCATCTCTGAATGATCTTTTGCATACAGGCCCAGCAATTCAACCCAAATTATTCAACATTCTAATTCAGTTTCGTTTTTTAAAGGTTGCCATGTGCGGTGACATCTGTAAGATGTACCGCTGTGTCCGAATAACGCATCCAGATCAATTTCTGCAATGCATCTTATGGCGTGATCACAAAAATGAAAGCATAAGGACGTATACCCTGGATACAGTAACGTATGGAACCAAACCCGCTGCGTTTCTAGCAATTCGAGCGATGCAGCAGCTGGCCCACGACGAAGAGCCTACCTCTCCACTAGCTGCAAAGATAGTTTGTCGCGACTTCTACGTAGACGATTTAGTTTCTGGAGGGGACTCTATACAAGAAGCCATTCAGATCCGACAGCAAGTAAAACTGCTACTGGCTAAAGGTCACTTTCCAATCAGAAAGTGGTGCTCAAACGAGCCTGATGCATTAAAAGGAGAAAGCGAATCCGATTGTGAGAAGCTAATGGAGTTCAAGGATGGCACCAACATTGCAAAGACGCTCGGTTTAGCTTGGAGCCCTAGCTCGGATAGCCTGCTTTTCAACTTTGCGGAGATCGTACCCGAAGGACCAGTCACAAAGCGGAGCATATTATCAATGATAGCGAGATTTTACGATCCGCTCGGATTGATCGCTCCCATCGTTACCAGGTTAAAGGTATTTCTCCAAGCACTGTGGAAGGAAAGGGTCAATTGGGACGAATGCCTGTCGCAGTCGCTACACTTCGAATGGATCAAACTCATATCGCAACTCTCATTGGTCAGCAGCTTGAAATTCTCCCGTTTTGTATTGATGCCGCTAGCTACGTATGAGCTGCATGGATTTTGCGACGCCAGCACAGCCGCTTATGGTGCTTGCGTATTTGTCAGATCCGAAATGCAAGGGGTATTTTCATCACATTTGCTATGCTCTAAATCAAGGGTCGCCCCATTAAAGACGCTGACAATCCCAAAGCTTGAGCTGGCAGCTGCACTCTTATTATCAGAGCTCATAGGAAACATTGCCAAGTGCATTCAGTTCGAATGCAGATATTATTGCTGGACCGACTCAACAGTAGCGCTTGCATGGATTCGTGAATCACCTTCAAAGTTTAACGTCTTTGTATCCAACAGGGTATCACAAATACAGGAGCGGACCAAGGGCATGACCTGGCATCATGTACCCTCTCAGCTGAACCCTGCGGACATTTTATCACGTGGATGCACACCTTTGGAACTTTTAGACTCACAGCTATGGCATAATGGACCCCCATTTATACAGGCCGCTAGCTCGACTTGGCCTCAAAACGTCGCCTATCCCTTTGAGCTTCCAGAACGACGCCAGAAAGTGCTGGTAGTATCAACGAAGACGGACCTATCGGCATCTTGTAAATTCAACAACACATTTGCCAAGTTACAGCGCACTTTCGCATACGTGTATCGATTTATTGCGCTAAAAAGATCTGATTCGACGAGTTCAAAAGGTCCACTCACTCCAGATGATATCAAGCGCGGAACGCATTTACTTATAAAAAACATTCAACTTACGCACTTCGCCGAAGAGTACAAAGCACTCAGCTTAAAAAGGCCGCTTCCAACAAGAAGCAAACTTCGTTCATTGTGCCCACTGTTGGACGCTGAGGGACTCTTGCGCATCGGCGGGCGCCTTCAGAACTCAAGCTTGGAATATGAAGCAAAGCATCCGTTATTGTTGCCTAAACGCCACCCAGACACCGCAGCTATGATCACATATTATCATTTGGAATTTCTTCATGCTGGTCCGCAATTCCTTCTAGCAACACTCCGCCAGCGATACTGGCCCATCGGAGGTCTCAAGGCTGTCTCAAATATCATCAACAGGTGCGTGCGCTGCTTTCGAATGCGACCTAAACTTCTGGAGCAAGTCATGGCCCCGCTACCAGCTGAGCGTGTGCAGCCAAGTCCGACGTTTCACGTAACTGGCATCGACTTTTGCGGCCCTTTCTACGTCAAATCAGAGGTCAGGAATCGCTCACCAACGAAATGCTACATCTCAATTTTTATATGCTTTGCAACGTAAGCAACGCATTTAGAGTTGGTAGAGGACCTGTCCACGTCATCGTTTATCGCTGCCTTGAAGAGATTCATCAGCCTTCGAGGGAAACCGCATACAATATGGACAGACAACGCCACAAATTTCGTGGGTGCTCGAAATGAGCTGAAGGAACTGCGCGACCTGTTTATAAGCGATCCCCAGCGCAATGAGATTGTTCGCAACTGCCTAGCTCTGGGAATCAACTGGAAATTCATTCCGCCCCGTTCGCCACATTTTGGAGGATTGTGGAAGGCCGCTGTCAAGTCAGCAAAATATCATTTTTACCGCGTCGTTGGAAATTCTCTTCTCTCATTCCACGAATTCCGAACTCTCATCTGTCAAATATCCGCAATGCTTAACTCAAGACCGCTTTGCTCTATTACAGAAAACCCGAATGACTTGGAGATACTCACGCCTGGTCACTTCATCTGGGGCAAAGCCAATGCCACTATCGACGAGCCAGACATAACTCACCTAAGCATAGGTCGCCTCAGCCGTTGGCAGCGAATATGTCACATGCAGCAATCATTTTGGAAGAAATGGAGTACATCGTATTTGTCGTTGCTCCAAGAGCGCGGGAAATGGCGATCGTCCAAGCAAAATCTTCAGGCCGGCAGCATCGTGCTGCTCAAGGAGGACAATGCACCACCACTCAGGTGGCCGCTTGGTCGAGTCGACAGCGTCATCACGGGTGACGACGGCATTGTGAGAGTAGCAGTCATTCGTACACAAAATGGTCTGGTCAAGAGAGCCATTGCCAAAATCGCCGTTCTGCCAATCGAGACCACATCGGTTGAAAGCTTGTATCTTCCAACGGGGGGAGCATGTTCGCAGCAGAACGCCCTCTGAATAATATTATATCTGAATCACAATATATCTTTACTTCTCAAATCACGATATTGAAGTCACATACTATTATTTTTAAACCACCATAAAATACCATTGTAAATTGCTCACCACTAATCTATCGATAGTTATTGTTGAAAGTTCGAGAAGTAAAGCACGCATTACAAGCAGTCTAAAGGCTCCTTTGATTTTTATTAAAATTTATAAAACATAAAAGGGGCCGAAGTGGGGTGCAAACTAGCATCTCCTCAAACCAGATATCTTGACCAAACTCGTCATTTATTGGCTTTCCTATCATAAATATTTCACCACATATATATGCAAAACGCTATTAAGATTGAAACACTATATAATATAGCTGCCGTAGGAACGATCGGTCGAGAATTAAGTTCTTGTAAGAAAAAATAATTTGTTTTTCAAGATATCTTGACCAAACTCGGCATTTATTAGTTTTACTATACTCCTCATATATATGCAAAACCCTATTAAGATCAGACCACGATATCATATAGCTTCCATTGGAACGATCGGTCGAAGAGTAGATTCTTGAATGAAAAATATTTTGTTTCTCAAGAAATCTTGACCAAACTCGGCATTTATTAGTTGTACTATACTCCTCATATATATGCAAAATCCTATTAAGATCGGAAGACTATACTATATAACTGCAATAGGAACGATAGGTGGAAAATTAACTTTTTGTATGAAAAAATATTTTGCTTATCAAGATATCTTGACCAAACTCGGCATTTATTAGTTTTACCATAGGCATGCAAATTCCTATTAAGATCGGACCACTACATCGTATAGCTGCCATAGGAACGAGCGGTCGAAAATTAACTTTTTGTATAAAAAAACATTTTGCTTTTCAACATTTCTTGACAAAACTCGGCGTTTATTAGTTTTACTATACTCCTCATACATATGCTGTTCACACAAGAAGTGTATCCGACAGTCGCCATCCAACCGCCATGTAACTCCGGAACCAGTACACGGAACATGTACTGAAATTTCACCACACTTATACTAATACTCTTGTAATGTACTCTGAAAAAAATGAAATAGATGAAAAATAAACTTCAAGCTAACAAAACGTGTTTTTCTTTCAAACCTAAAATAAATTTGTGCAGAGCAGAAACGCTCCCCCAACGACGATTCATTCTATAGAAGTTCACCTGGAAGCCCTGCGGACGCCCTACTACAACATTTGGTCCTTCGAGCCGGATACTTCTACATTTGGTATATCCAGTTCGCCCCAGCAAGCATTGGTGGATCTGCAAGAAAAGGTTCCAGGAACAGCTATAAATTCGAACAAGATAAGTAGCAGTGCACCTACCTCAACTTGTCCATTGCCAAATTTCCGGCAACTCCAGTTAATTAATTCTTTGTGTGTCTGAACATATTTTTTTTCGCTTCACATTGTCCGTGGTTAAAGCGAGGGGCAATTGTATTTAAAAAATTCAACAAAAAAACCCGCAGATAAAATATTGTTCGTGGCCATTAAGGCGTCTAAAAAGTGATAAATATTGAAAGAAATAAAACAGAAAGTGATATGTACAAGTGCATACCCAAAAATTTAACCGATCGCCATATTGATGTACGCAAGTACATCCAGACATATCTGCACACATAGGCTTTCGCTCCGTTGAACAACAAGTGTATGCGCTTCTCCATTCCAACCTTCACCAAAGAATCACACACTAAATACATATATAAAAACACACAATTCTAATTGGTATTTAATTAACTAAAACCACACTGTGCAAATTCACCTGCATGTATACACACACACACATCCTATTATATGTGTATCGTTTGTTATTTTTCCTCCACAGCAGCTTCAATATTAATTTATATATTTATTTTTACCAATTAATTGGCAAGTGTGAAACGTAAACAAACAACAGGGTTGTAAAGTGTCAAGATCGGTTTTCGATAAACTGATTCTGTGGAACTTTTATATTTTGTATGTTTCCACCTTGCCATTGAGCTGCGTTTACTTAATAAAATACAAACATATACATTACTTTTTCTTATTCTTATAAAAAATTTATAAAACATAATTATAAGCTAAGACGTTTCCAAGTTGCGTATTAAATCGAATATCCGTGCGATTTTTTATTAAAATAACAATTTATCACAAGTAATTCTATGACAAAAAACCTTTTCGTTGAGCTGCGTTTAGAATAAACGTGCTTCTTCTTGAGCTCAACCATCAATAAGCAATAAGCGATAAGCATCATTTTTTTGCGCGATCCGTTTCCACCACACGGCCGCTTTGTCAAAAGAGAATAAATCCTTTTCTCTGGTGTTTCAATAAAGAAATAATTAGATTTTTTTCTCAATTAAAGGAAACTAAATAAGAATCAATTTGGTAAATTATTAGTAAAATAATTAATTTAACAAAATTTCCGATTTCGTTGGACTCAATAGTGCACACCATTTCGGTCATTCCATTTTATTCTGATATCTCGATTCCATCGTTCCTGTGCCATTTCTTATTCCGTTTTCTCTCTGCTGATTCAAATTATTTGTATTTGATCACATTTCACCTGGTTAGTACAATTTTCGGCTCTGTGAAGAGCCTAGTATGCCAATCGGTGGTGATCAAAACAGCCAAAAACGACTCACAGCACCGTCCGTCAAGGAGTCAAAGCGACCTTTAACCTCACCTAGAGCAGTTTTCGGGAAACTCAAGGTCGAGAGTACCAGCACAACCGTCCGCAAGACTGTGAGTCCGATTCCAACAAGAGATATTACCCCAAAAATTACCCGTTCGACTACGCAAAAATGCAGAAGTCAAGCGAAATGGCACTGAACGACTTCGTTTCTATAACTGATCGACTAGGCCAGTTTGAAGTGAAGATCAATGACGCAGCGGACAGTGACGTGTCACTGTTCACTCTCCAAGTCCGACGAGATCAGATTAAGACTTTATGGGAAAAGGTAGAACGCGAGTACGAGTTATGTTCCAAAGCTCTCAACCAAAGCGCTTGCAGCAGCAGTGACCTGGTGGCTATGCAAGCTAAATATGATTACTCGTACTCTGTTTACGAGCGATGTGCGGCTCAACTAAGCGAAAAAATAGAAAGATCCACGGCGTTAAATAGACAAGCTGAGCAACCCCCCTCCAACTTCTCCATGTCCAGGGGTTGCAGTCTCCCGCCATGCGACACTGAAGTTTTCAGTGGGGATTACTTACGCTGGCCTACTTTCCGAGACTTGTTTACAGCTGTTTATATTAACAATCCAAGATTGACGCCGGTGGAAAAATTGTTCCATCTTAATTCCAAAACCAGCGGCGAAGCTAGAGCAATTGTCTCCAAGTCCCCGCTCACGAACGACGGCTTTCAGTCAGCGTGGGCGAGCCTGACAAAGAGATTTGAGAATAAGCGACTATTAGTCAATAGTCAATTGAAAATTCTTTTCAATCTCCCCTCAGCAACACAAGAGTCTGGAGCCGCCCTTAAAGAGCTTCAGGGCACAATCCAGGGATGTTTAACGGCTCTCGACTTGTCCAGGGTGAGCACCGAAAATTGGGATTGTCTGCTAATTTTTTGTGCTCCTCTAAATTGCCTAAGCTCACGCTGTCGTTATGGGAACAATCGCTCCACGATAAGGCAGAGATCCCTCAATGGTCCGAGATGAATTTATTTCTGATCGACCGATATCGCACCTTGGAGGCGATAGAGGATGTACGACCTACCGCACATACGCCACTCCAGTCCAAACCCACAAGAAAAGAGTCCAACCACCTGAGAACCTTCGAAGCAACAGTGACTGCAAAGCCACAGCACTGCAAATTGTGTCAGAAGGAAAACCATCCCGTGCGTCTATGCCCGCGTTTTCTACAAATGTCCGTACCCGAGAGAGTTTCCGTCATTAAGCAACAAAAGCTGTGCTTAAACTGCTTCGCCAGACAGCACCAGTTGAAAGACTGCACCAGCGCACATAGTTGTTTCACGTGCAAGGGACGTCACAACACGCTACTCCACCGTGACAGACCCCAGGTGCCCTCAGCTTCCACAACACCAATAGTTTTGAACCCTCCTTCACCAATACAGTCCACTTCTACTTCAACCCAAGCTACCGTTCAAAACTATTTTTCCGCAAACTCACATGGTGTTCTCCTCGGCACGGCTGTCATCCAAGTGTGTCATTTGGGCACAAAGTATACAGCCCGGGCATTAATCGACTCTGGGTCTGAAGCGACCTTTATTTCAGAGCGATTGTTCAAAAGGGTTAAACTTCCTTATCAACCCGTCGACGCACAGGTCTCCGGTTTGAATCAAGCCATTTCGGCTCAACCTCAAAAACTTTGCCATTTTAATATTGGCTCTCCTATAAAGCCCAGGGTTCATATTGAAACCTCGGCTTATGTTCTTCCAAAGCTGGCAGGCAATTTGCCCTCCTACACCATCCCCCAAACTGCTTTGGAAGAACTTCCAAAATTACACTTGGCCGATCCCTCTTTCTATAGGAGCTCACAGATAGACGTGCTTCTCGGCGCCGATATCCTCCCATCCATATTGTTAGGTGGCTCCTATCCCAACATATGTGGCACTCTCCTTGGTCAAGAAACGATTTTCGGCTGGAACCTTACAGGCCCCGTTTCTAAGACCAGTGCCAAATCTGTCGCATCCTTTTCGACTCAAGTCTCGCTGATTCCAAATGCGAGCTTGGATAAACTGCTCACAAAATTTTGGGAGGTGGAGGATATTCCAGTTAAGCTGGAAAAGGAATCCGACCTTTTTTGTGAGCGCAATTTTCAAAAAACCACTAAAAGGGATAAAAACGGCAGATACTTGGTCACACTGCCATTCAAGAATTCCGATCACATCCAGTTAGGCCATTCAAGGTACATCGCACTAGCTCATTTTCTACGAAATGAGAATCGTCTGGCAGAAAATGCCCCCCTTAAGGAGCAGTACGATGCGGTGATCCAGGAATATCTGGACTTAGGTCACATGCGACAAGTCCCTCCAAGCAATGGTTCAGATAACTTTTATCTACCACACCATGCTGTTCACAAGCCTGACAGCACCACGACCAAGCTCCGCGTAGTATTTAACGCCTCCCACCCGTCATCGAATGGTAAAAGTCTGAACGATGTGCTACATGCAGGGCCCGTTCTGCAATCCGACTTAACCATTCAAATTCTAAGATGGCGCTTCTTCCGATATGTGTTCAATGCCGATATCACAAAAATGTATAGGCAAATACTTGTGCATCCCAACCACACGCCCTATCAGAGAATTCTGTTCCGAACAAAGGACAACGAGCTTCGTGACTTCGAACTCAGCACAGTCACGTTTGGAGTTAACTGTGCCCCCTTTTTGGCAATCCGGGTACTACATCAGCTATCTGATGACGTTCGTTCGCTCTATCCCTTAGCAAGTCATATTATCGCAAACAATATGTATGTCGACGATGTACTAGCGGGAGCCCATTCCAAATCAATAGCAGATCAAGCAATTGCAGAACTCCGCAAGGCCCTTGAATCTGCCGGGTTTCCCTTGCGAAAATGGACATCCAATGAAAAGGACTTGCTAAGAGCGATTCCCAAGGACCACTTGCTTCACGCCGACTTTTTAGAGATCGAGGAAGCCTGTTCGGCAAAGACTCTCGGGATCAGATGGAAAGCTGACACCGATCAGTTCTTTTTCGCTCCATCCGAGCTAACAGCCAAACAGTCCGTCTCCAAACGTGAAGTCCTTTCACAGATTGCCAAACTGTTCGACCCAGCAGGTTGGCTGGGTCCAGTCATTATCCAGGCAAAAATATTCATGCAGGAGATCTGGCTCCAAGAACTGGGCTGGGACGATCCGCTACCTGAGAGTCTTCTCATTAAGTGGAATTTATTTCTGCAAGAGTTTCCGGGCCTCAGTGCGATTCGCATCCCTAGATGGGTCGAATTCCGCCCACAGGGGACTATCCAATACCATGGGTTTTGTGACGCTTCGCAGCGTGCATATGGGGTCGCCATTTACGTGCGCACTGAGATACAAGATCGCATCTCAGTACATCTCCTAACAGCGAAAACGAGGGTCGCTCCGGTCAAGACGATATCCTTGCCACGACTAGAGCTGTGCGGAGCAGCACTTCTGTCCGAGTTATCCGCTGCACTCAGTCCCCAGCTACCTTCCGCTGGCGGTGACTGGTTCTATTGGACAGATTCCACAATTGTGCTAGCTTGGCTTCATAAGCCACCATGCGCCTGGACTACCTTTGTAGCAAACAGAGTCGCAAAAATTACTCAGGCCACCACTCCAATAAATGGTCCCATGTACGATCCGAGTACAATCCAGCGGACCTAGCGAGCAGAGGTGCCCCACCACACGCGTTAGTCAACAATGAGCTGTGGTGGCACGGGCCAGAATGGTTACGCCTACCTCAGAACCAATGGCCCATTCCTTCAGATCCCCTCCCAGATACGACAATAGAGCAACGTACGATTAAGGTAAACCTCGTAAACACGGCTCCCTCATTTTCTTTCCTCGAGCGCTTCTCCAAGTTCGATCGAGCCCTGCGAGTGTTAACCTACATCTATCGCTTCTTCAAGCGTTGCAAACGATTGTCGCTCCCGTCAACTATGGAAATTGACAGCAACGAGATTTCTTATGCACAAGAAAAACTCATTCTCCTGACCCAGAGACAAGCATACTCGTCAGAGTACACTTGCTTGAGCACGAAAAAACAGCTCACTTCCAGCAAAATCCTTAATTTGAACCCCTTTTTAGATGGTAAGGGAATTATTCGAGCATGTGGCCGTGTAAGAGCGGCCGAATCACTCGGCTACGATGAGCGGCATCCAATCATACTGCCATACACATGTGCATATTCGCGTCTCTTGACCGCTTTCACCCATCTTATATCCTTGCATGGAGGCAACCAGCTTATGATGCGTTTAATACGATCACAGTACTGGATTTCAAAGCTGAAGGTGTTGGTCAAATCCACAATTCATTCCTGCAAAATCTGCGTCATCCGAAAAAAGAAATTGCAAACGCAGCTCATGGGCGACTTGCCTGTGGAGAGAGTCACATTCTCTCGACCGTTCACTCACACAGGAGTCGATTTTGCAGGCCCCTTCGATGTAAAAAATTACACAGGTCGAGCCTGTCTTATTACGAAAGGCTACGTGTGCGTCTTTGTGTGCTTCAGCACCAAAGCCATCCACCTAGAAGCTACATCTGACCTGACCACAGAAAAATTCCTAGCGGCATTTGCGAGATTTGTGGCACGACGAGGGTGCCCAAGTCAAATGCATTCCGACAACGGCAAAACCTTCGTCGGAGCGGCCAAAGTCCTCTCGCGCGATTTTGTAGAAGCGCTTAAGACTCAACTCCAGGCCACTTACAGTCTCCAGAAACTGTCCTGGCACTTCAACCCTCCTAGTGCACCGCATATGGGTGGCCTGTGGGAGGCAGGTGTAAAGAGTTTCAAAAATCTATTTTATAAATCTACATCGACCTCCAAATACACCTTCGAAGAGCTTTCCACGCTCCTATCCAAAGTTGAAGCATGCCTGAATTCAAGACCGATATCTCCATTGTCGGAAGATCCTACTGATCTCCTAGCTCTGACTCCCGGTCATTTTCTAGTCGAGGGTCCTCTACTTTCCGCCACAGAGCCAGAGATCAAGGAAAACGCCGCGTCCATCATCACCGCTGGCAGCGCTTGAAGGCTTTGCAACAACAGTTCTGTCTCCGTTGGAAACATGAGTATCTTTTAGAGTTACACAAAAGAAACAAATGGCAAACTCCAACGCGAGACTTACAACGGGGCGATCTAGTCATTATTAAAGAAGATAATCTTCCAGTTAATGACTGGCGTCTAGGTCGAATCCAAACGACCGATCGAATCCAAACGACTTAACAGCCCGAGGTGTCTCCAAGAGACCTATCTCTAAGCTGATCCTGCTCCCGATAGAATCTAGTCTCCATTTTCCATCCAGTAAAATTTCCAGTAAAGACTAGAATCCTAGATCCATAGGTCTGCGGACCATCCGTATAAAGCCGCATCAGTAATGTCTACTATGTTTTTTTTTCACATTCTTCACGTAACAGCACGATGTCTCCACGCCAACAACATGGCCGATCCAAGAGCCGACCGGCAACGGAATCGTTCCGATGCCGAGTATGCCGAGGAGTCCACGCGCTGCGCAAGTGCCAGCGGTTCATGCGGCTGTCTCCAGAGAAGAGACTCCGAGCAGTTCTCGTTAATAAATACTGCCCAAACTGCCTGGCTCACCAACATTCCGGGGAGTCATGTCGCCGCAAGGACAAGTGCCGCAAGTGCCAGGGCGACCATCACACCTTGCTTCATTTGCAAGAAGCGCGTCGCATGCCATCTCCAGAGCGATCCCGGACAAGGCGCAGCACCAAGGCCCAAGCGCGACGCTCCGCGCCGCCTTCATCCGCTGGTTCCATCTCCTTATCATCACTCATGGAACACAAAAGGACAACCGTGCTCCCGAGAGCACTCATCCGACTCGGAAACGGCAAGGCGACCCGCGAAACTCGGGCACTTTTAGACCCGTGCTGTCCGGTAAGTCTTATCGACGCATCCTTGGCAAAGGCCTCCGGGCTATCCGTCACCCGCGTCGGTAAAGACAACGCTTGCTCGGCTTCAATAAGCTCTAGGACCTCTAGCTTCCAGCGAGAGGTCATCCTGCAAGTGATGCCAAATCTCCGGTATCGAACTCCAACGAAGCCCATTAGCGAGGAACTGAACGAGCCCTTCACCAACATTCGATTGGCAGACGATCGCTGGTTCCAGCCGGAAATCTCCAATCTGGTTGTGGGCTCGGATATATATCCGGACTTAACCCTCCAAGGCGTCCTGCCGAGTCTTGGCGGCGCACCACTGGCCCAAAACACGGTCTTTGGGTGGATATTGTCCGGCTCCTGTGCTCAATAGTAGGAACAGAGCCACGTCCCTCTCCCTTTTTCTTTTGCAATACTGCAAGGCGGGCGGCATGTTCACACAAGAAGTGTATCCGACAGTCGCCATCCAACCGCCATGTAACTCCGGAACCAGTACACGGAACATGTACTGAAATTTCACCACACTTATACTAATACTCTTGTAATGTACTCTGAAAAAAATGAAATAGATGAAAATAACCTTCAAGCTAACAAAACATGTTTTTCTTTCAAACCTAAAATAAATTTGTGCAGAGCAGAAACGCTCCCTCAACGACGATTCATTCTATAGAAGTTCACCTGGAAGCCCTGCGGACGCCCTACTACAACATATGCAAAACCCTATTAAGATCAGACCACGATATCACATAGCTGCTATAGGAATAATCGGTCGAAAATTAAGTTCTTGTATGAAAAAATTTTGTTTTTCAAGATATCTTGACCAAACTCGGCATTTCTTAGTTTTACTATACTCCCCATATATATGCAAAATCCTATTAAGATCGGACTACTATATCATATAGCTGCCATAGGAACGATCGGTCAAAAAGTAGATTCTCATATGCATGCAAAACCCTATTCAGATCAGACAACGATATCATATAGCTGCTATAGAAACGATCGGTCGAAAATTAAGTTCTTGTATGAAAAACATTTTGTTTTTCAAGATATCTTGACAAAACTCGGTATTTATTAGTTTTTACTATACTCCTCATATATTTGCAAAATCCTATCATGATAGGACGACTATTATATCATAAAGCTGCCATAGGAACGATCGGTCGAAAATTAAGTTCTTGTATTAAAAAACATTTTGCTTATCAAAATATCTTAACCAATCTCGGCATTTATTAGTTTTACTATACTCCTCATATATATGCAAAATCCTATAAAGATCGGACCCTATATCATATAGCTGCCATAGGAACGATCGGTCGAAAATTAAGTTGTTGTATGAAAAAACATTTTGCTTTTCAAAATATCTTGACCAAACTCGGCGTTTATTAGTTTTACTATACTTTTCATATATATGCAAAACCCTATTAAGATCGGACCACGATATCACATAGCTGCCATAGGAACGATCGGTCGAAAATTAATTTCTTGTATGAAAAAACATTTTGTTTTTAAGGATATCTTGACCAAACTCGGCATTTATTGGTTTTCCTATCATAAATATTTCAACACATTTATATGCAAAACCCTATTAAAATTGGAACACTATATAATATAGCTGCTGTAGGAACGATCGGTCGAGAATTAAGTTTTTGTAAGAAAAAACAATTTGTTTTTCAAGATATCTTGACCAAACTCGGCATTTATTAGTTTTACTATACTCCTCATATATATGCAAAACCCTATTAAGATCAGACCACGATATCATATAGCTGCATAGGAACGATCGGTCGTATATATGCAAAATCCTATTAAGATCGGAAGACTATACTATATGACTGCAATAGGAACGATAGGTCGAAAATTAACTTTTTGTATGAAAAAACATTTTGCTTATCAAGATATCTTGACCAAACTCGGCACTTATTAAGTGTACTATGCTCCTCATATATATAAAAAATCCTATTCTGATCGGACCACTATAACATATAGCTGCCATAGGAACGATCAGTCGAAAATTAAGTTGTTGTATGAAAAAACATTTTGCTTTTCAAAATATCTTGACCAAACTCGGCATTTATTAGTTTTACTATACTCCTCATATATATGCAAAACCTATTAAGATCAGACCACGATATCATATAGCTGCATAGGAACGATCGGTCGTATATATGCAAAATCCTATTAAGATCGGAAGACTATACTATATGACTGCCATAGGAACGATCGGTCGAAAATTAATTTCTTGTATGAAAAAACATTTTGTTTTTAAGGATATCTTGACCAAACTCGGCATTTATTGGTTTTCCTATCATAAATATTTCACCCCATATATATGCAAAACCCTATTAAGATTGGAACACTATATATATTGCTGCCGTAGGAACGATAGGTCGAAAATTAACATTTTGTATGAAAAAAAATTTTGCTTATCAAAGATATCTTGACCAATCTCGGCGTTTATTAGTTTTACTATACTCCTCATATTAATCAAAATCCTATTAAGATCGGACCACTATATCATATAGCTGTCATAGGAACGATCGGTCGAAAATTAAGTTCTTGTATGAAAAAACATTTTGTTTTCAAGATACCTTGACCAACTCGGCATTTATTGGTTTTCCTATCACAATATTTTACCTCATATATATGCAAACCCTATTAAGATTGGAAGACTATATCATATAGCTGACATAGGAATGATCGATCGAGAATTAAGTTTTGTATGAAAAAAACATTTGTTTATCAGGATATGTTTATTAAACTCGGCATTTATTAGTTTTACTATACTCCCCATATGCATGCAAAATTCTATTAGGATCGGACCACTTCATCTTATAGCTGCCATAGGAACGATCGGTCGAAAATTAACTTTTTGCATGAAAAAACATTTTGCTTTTCAAGATATCTTGACAAAACTCGGCGGGTATTAGTTTTACTACACTCCTCATACATATGCAAAACCCCATTAAGATCAGACCACGATATCATATAGCTGCTTTAGGAACGATCGGTCGAAAATTAAGTTCTTCTTTTTCAAGATATCTTGACAAAACTCGGTATTTATTAGTTTTACTATACTCCTCATATATTTGCAAAATCCTATCATAATAGGACCACTATATCATATAGCTGCCATAGGAACGATCGGTCGAAAATTAAGTAGTTGTATGAAAAAACATTTTGTTTTTAAGGATATCTTGACCAAACTCGGCATTTATTGGCTTTCCTATCATAATATTTCACCACATATATATGCAAAACGCTATTAAGATTGAAACACTATATAATATAGCTGCCGTAGGAACGATCGGTCGAGAATTAAGTTTTTGAAAGAAAAAATAATTTGTTTTTTCAAGATATCTTGACCAAACTCGGCATTTATTAGTTTTACTATACTCCTCATATATATGCAAAACCCTATTAAAATCAGACCACGATATCATATAGCTTCCATAGGAACGATCGGTCGAAGAGTAGATTCTTGAATGAAAAATATTTTGTTTCTCAAGAAATCTTGACCAAACTCGGCATTTATTAGTTGTACTATACTCCTCATATATATGCAAAATCCTATTAAGATCGGAAGACTATACTATATAACTGCAATAGGAACGATAGGTGGAAAATTAACTTTTTGTATGAAAAAATATTTTGCTTATCAAGATATCTTGACCAACTCGGCACTTATTAAGTGTACTATGCTCCTCATATATATGACAAATCCTATTCTGATCGGACCACTATATCATATAGCTGCCATAGAAACGATCGGTCGAAAATTAAGTTCTTGTATGAAAAAACATTTTGCTTTTCAAGATATCTTGACCAATCTCGGCGTTTATTAGTTTTACTATACTCCTCATATTTAATCAAAATCCTATTAAGATCGGACCACTATATCATATAGCTGTCATAGGAACGATCGGTCGAAAATTAAGTTCTTGTATGAAAAACCTTTTGTTTTTCAAGATACCTTGACCAAACTCGGCATTTATTGGTTTTCCTATCACAATATTTTACCTCATATATATGCAAAACCCTATTAATTGGAAGACTATTTCATATAGCTGACATAGGAATGATCGATCGAGAATTAAGTTTTTGTATGAAAAAACATTTTTTATCAGGATATGTTAATTAAACTCGGCATTTATTAGTTTTACTATACTCCCCATATGCATGCAAATTCTATTAGGATCGGACCACTTCATCTTAAAGCTGCCATAGGAACGATCGGTCGAAAATTAACTTTTTGTATGAAAAACTTTTGCTATTCAAGATATCTTGACAAAACTCGGCGGGTATTAGTTTTACTACACTCCTCATACATATGCAAAACCCCATTAAGATCAGACCACGATATCATATAGCTGCTTTAGGAACGATCGGTCGAAATTAAGTTCTTCTTTTTCAAGATATCTTGACAAAACTCGGTATTTATTAGTTTTACTATACTCCTCATATATTTGCAAAATCCTATCATAATAGGACCATTATATCATATAGCTGCCATAGGAACGATCGGTCGAAAATTAAGTAGTTGTATGAAAAAACATTTTGTTTTTAAGGATATTTGACCAAACTCGGCATTTATTGGCTTTCCTATCATAAATATTTCACCGCATATATATGCAAAACGCTATTAAGATTGAAACACTATAAATATAGCTGCCGTAGCAACGATCGGTCGAGAATTAAGTTTTTGCAAGAAAAATATTTGTTTTTCAAGATATCTTGACCAAACTCGGCATTATTAGTTTTACTATACTCCTCATATATATGCAAACCCTATTAAGATCAGACCACGATATCATATAGCTTCCATAGGAACGATCGGTCGAAGAGTAGATTCTTGAATGAAAATATTTTTTTCTCAAGAAATCTTGACAAACTCGGCATTTATTAGTTGTACTATACTCCTCATATATATGCAAAATCCTATTAAGATCGGAAGACTATACTATATAACTGCAATAGGAACGATAGGTGGAAAATTAACTTTTTGTATGAAAAATATTTTGCTTATCAAGATATCTTGACCAAACTCGGCACTTATAAGTGTACTATGCTCCTCATATATATGACAAATCCTATTCTGATCGGACCACTATATCATATAGCTGCCATAGGAACGATCGGTCGAAAATTAAGTTCTTGTATGAAAAAACATTTGCTTTTCAAGATATCTTGACCAAACTCTGCATTTATTAGTTTACTATAATCCTCATATACATGCAAAATTCTATTAAGGTCGGACCACGATCATATAGCTGCCGTAGGAACGATCGGTCGAGAATTAAGTTTTTGTAAGAAAAGCAATTTGTTTTTCAAGATATCTTGACCAAACTCGGCATTTATTAGTTTTACTATACTCCGCATATATATGCAAACCCTATTCAGATCAGACCACGATTCATATAGCTGCTATAGGAACGATCGGTCGAAAATTAAGTTCTTATATGAAAAAAACATTTTGCTTATCAAGATATCTTGACCAATCTCGGCATTTAGTAGTTTTACTATACACCACATATATATGCAAAACCCTATTAAGATTGAAACTATATAATATAGCTGCCGTAGAACGATCGGTCGAGAATTAAGTTTTTGTAAGAAAAAATAATTTGTTTTTCAAGATATCTTGACCAAGCTCGGCATTTATTAGTTTTACTATACTCCTCATATATATGCAAAACCCTATTAAGATCAGACCACGATATCATATAGCTGCCATGGGAACGATCGGTCGAAGAGTAGATTCTTGAATGAAAAATATTTTGTTTCTCAAGAAATCTGACCAAACTCGGCATTTATTAGTTGTACTATACTCTTCATATATGCAAAATCCTATTAAGATCGGAAGACTATACTATATAACTGCATAGGAACGATAGGTGGAAAATTAACTTTTGTATGAAAAAACATTTTGCTTATCAAGATATCTTGACCAAACTCGGCACTTATTAAGTGTACTATGCTCCTCTATATATGAAAAATCCTATTCTGATCGGACCACGATATCATATAGCTGCTATAGGAACGATCGGTCAAAATTAAGTTCTTATATGAAAAACACATTTTGTTTATCAAGATATCTTGACCAATCTCGGCATTTAGTAGTTTTACTATACACCTCATATATATGCAAAATCCTATTAAGGTCGGACCACTATATCATATAGCTGCCATAGGAACGATCGGTCAAAAAGTAGATTCTCATATGCATGCAAAACCTATTCAGATCAGATCACGATATCATATAGCTGCTATAGGAACGATCGGTCTAAAATTAAGTTCTTGTATAAAAACATTTTGTTATTCAAGATATCTTGACAAAACTCGGTATTTATTAGTTTTTTTACTATACTCCTCATATATTTGCAAAATCCTATCATAATAGGACCACTATATCATATAGCTGCCATAGGAACGATCGTCGAAAATTAAGTTCTTATATGAAAAAACATTTTGCTTATCAAGATATCTGATAAAACTCGGCGTTTATTAGTTTTACTATACTCCTCAATATATGCAAAACCCTATAAGATCGGACCACGATATCATATAGCTGCCATAGGAACGATCGGTCGAAAATTAAGTTCTTGTATGAAAAACATTTTGTTGTTCAAGATATCTTGACAAAACTCGGTATTTATTAGTTTTACTATACTCCTCATATATTTGCAAAATCCTATCATAATAGGACCACTATATCATAGCTGCCAAAGGAACGATAGGTCAAAAAGTAGATTCTCATATGCATGCAAAACCCTATTCAGATCAGACCACGATATCATATAGCTGCTACAGGAAAGATCGTCGAAAATTAAGTTCTTGTATGAAAAAAACAATTTGCTTATCAAGATATCTTGACCAATCTCGGCGTTATTAGTTTTACTATACTCCCATATTTAATCAAAATCCTATTAAGATTGGACCGCTATATCATATAGCTGCCATAGGAACGATCGGTCGAAATTAAGTTCTTGTATGAAAAACATTTTGTTTTTCAAGATATCTTGACAAACTCGGTATTTATTAGTTTTACTATACTCCTCATATATTTGCAAAATCCTATCATAATAGGACCACTATAATCATATAGACTGCCATAGGAACGATAGGTCAAAAATTAGATTCTCATATGCATGCAAAACCCTATTCAGATCAGACCACGATTCATATAGCTGCTATAGAAAGATCGTCGAAAATTAAGTTCTTGTATAAAAAAACAATTTGCTTATCAAGATATCTTGACCAATCTCGGCGTTTATTAGTTTTACTATACTCCTCATATTTAATCAAAATCCTATTAAGATTGGACCACTATATCATATAGCTGCCATAGGAACGATCGGTCGAAAATTAAGTTCTTGTATGAAAAAACATTTTGTTTTTAAGGATATCTTGACCAAACTCGGCATTTATTAATTTTACTATACTCCTCATATATATGCCCAAAACCCTATTAAGATCGGACACCACTAATCATATAGCTGCCATAGTAACGATCTGTCGAAAATTAAGTGTTTGTATGAAATAACATTTGATTTTTCAAGATATCTTGACCAAACTCGACATTTATTAATTTTACTATACTCGTCATATATATGCAAAACCCTATTAAGATCGGACCACGATATCATATAGCTGCCATAGGAACGATCGTCGAAAATTAAGTTTTGTATAAAAAAACATTTTGTTTATCAGGATATCTTGACCAAATCGCCACTTATTAGTTTTATTTACTATAGTCTCAATATTGCAAATCCTATCAATAGGACCACTATATCATATAGCTGCCATAGGAACGATCGGTCGAAAATTAACTTTTTGTATGAAAAAACATTTTGCATATTAAAATATCTTGAACAATCTCGGAATTATTAGTTTTACTATACTCCTCATATTTAATCAAATCCTATTAAGATCGGACCACTACATCATATAGCTGCCATAGGAACGATCGTCGATAAGTAGATTCTTGTATGAAAAATATTTCGTTTTTCAAGATATCTTGACCAAATCGCACGGCATTTATTAGTTTTTACTAATATACTCCATATAGCATGCAAATCCTATTAAGATCGGACCACTACATCTTATAGCTTCCATAGGAACGATCGGTCGAAATTTAAGTTTTTGTATAAAAAACATTTTGCTTATAAAGATATCTAGAATAATCTCAGCATTTATTAGTTTTACTTTAATCCTCATATATATGCAAAAGCCTTATAGATAAGACCACGATATCATATAGCTGACATAGGAATGATCGGTCGAGAATTAAGTTTTTGTATAAAAAAAATTTTGTTTATCAGGATATCTTAACCAAACTAGGCATTTATTAGTTTTACTATACTCCCCATAGGCATGCAAAATCCTATTAAGATACGGACCACTACATCTTATAGCTGCCATAGGAACGATCGGTCGAAAATTAACTTTTTGTATGAAAAACATTTTGCTTTTCAAGATATCTTGACAAAACTCGGCGTTTATAGTTTTACTATACTCCTCATATATATGCAAAGCCCTATTAAGATCGGACCACGATATCATATAGTAGCTATAGGAATGATCGGTTGAAAATTAAGTTCTTGTATGAAAAAACAATTTGTTATCAAGATATCTTGACCAAACTCGCCATTATTAAGTGTACTATCTCCTCATATCGATGAAGAATCGTATTCAGTTCGGACTATATCATATAGCTGCCATAGGAACGATCGGTCGAAAATTAACTTTTTGTATGAAAAAACATTTTGTTTATTAAGATATCTTGACCAAACTCGCCATTATAAGTGTACTATTCTCCTCATATCTATGAAGAATCGTATTCAGTTCGGACCACTATATCATATAGCTGTCATAGAACGATCGGTCGAAAATTAAGTTCTTGTATGAAAAAACATTTTGTTTTTCAAGATATCTTGACAAACTCGGCATTTCTTAGTTTTACTATAATAAAATATACATGTGTGCAAAACCTATTAAGATCAGACCACGATATCATATAGCTGCGATAGGAGAACGATCGATCGAAAATAAAGTTCTTGTATGAAAACACATTTCGGCATTTCTTAGTTTTACTATACTCCTCATATATTGCAAAACCCTATTAAGATCAAACCACGATATCATATAGCTGCTATAGGAATGATCGGTCGAAAATTAAGTTCTTGTATGAAAAAAATTTTGTTTTTCAAGATCTTGACCAAACTCGGTATTTCTTAGTTGACTATACTCCTCATATATGTACAAAACCCTACTAAGTTCAGACCACGATATCATATAGGTGCCATAGGAACGATCGGTCAAAAAGTCGATTCTTATATGCATGCAAAACCCTATTCAGATCAGACCACGATATCATATAGCTGTTATAGGAACGATCGGTCGCGAAAATTAAGTTCTTGTATGAAAACATTTTGTTTTTCAAGATATCTTGACCAAATCGGCATTTTTAGTTTTACTATAATCCTCATATATAGGAAAAGTCATATTAAGGTCGGGACCACTATATCATATAGGTGCCATAGGAACGATCGATCAAAAAGTAGATTCTTATATGCATGCAAAACCCTATTCAGATCAGACCACGATATCATATAGCTGTTATAGGAACGATCGGTCGAAAATTAAGTTCTTGTATGAAAACATTTTGTTTTTCAAGATATCTTGACCAAACTCGGCATTTATTGCTCAGACTACATCTAATAGCTGCCATAGGAACGATCGGTCGAAATTAACTTTTTGTATGAAAAAACATTTTGCTTTTGAAGAAATCTTGACAAAACTCGGCGTTTATTAGTTTTACTATATTCCTCATATAAATGCAAAACCCTATTAAGATCGGACCACGATATCATATAGCTGCCATAGGAACGATCGGTCGAAAACTAAGTTCTTGTATGAAAAAACATTGGGTTTTTTAGATATCTTGACCAAACGGCATTTATTGGTTTTCCTATCATAAATATTTTACCTCATATATATGAAAACCCTATTAAGATTTGAAGACTATATCATATAGCTGACATAGGATGATCGGTCGAGAATTAAGTTTTTGTATGAAAAAGCATTTTGTTTATCAGGATATCTTAACCAAACTAGGCATTTATTAGTTTTACTATACTCCCCATAGGCATGCAAAATCCTATTAAGATCGGACCACTACATCTTATAGCTGCCATAGGAACGATCGGTCGAAAATTAACTTTTTGTATGAAAACAACATTTTGCTTTTCAAGATATCTTGACAAAACTCGGCGTTTATTAGTTTTACTATACTCCTCATATATATGCAAAGCCCTATTTAAGATCGGACCACGATATCATATAGTAGCTATAGGAATGATCGGTTGAAAATTAAGTTCTTGTATGAAAAAACAATTTGTTTATCAAGATATCTTGACCAAATCGCCATTATTAGTGTACTATTCTCCTCATATCTATGAAGAATCGTATTCAGTTCGGACCACTATATCATATAGCTGCCATAGGAACGATCGGTCGAAAATAACTTTTTGTATGAAAAAAACATTTTGTTTATCAAGATATCTTGACCAAACTCGCCATTTTATTAAGTGTACTATTCTCCTCATATCTATGAAGAATCGTATTCAGTTCGGACCACTATATCATATAGCTGTCATAGGAACGATCGGTCGAAAATTAAGTTCTTGTATGAAAAACATTTTGTTTTTCAAGATATCTTGACCAAATCGGCATTTCTTAGTTTTACTATAATAAAATATACATGTGTGCAAAACCCTATTAAGATCAGACCACGATATCATATAGCTGCGATAGGAACGATCGATCGAAAATAAAGTTCTTGTATGAAAACACATTCGGCATTTCTTAGTTTTACTATACTCCTCATATATGTGCAAAACCCTATTAAGATCAAACACGATATCATATAGCTGCTATAGGAATGATCGGTCGAAAATTAAGTTCTTGTATGAAAAACATTTTGTTTTTCAAGATATCTTGACCAAACTCGGTATTTCTTAGTTTGACTATACTCCTCATATATGTACAAAACCCTACTAAGATCAGACCACGATATCATATAGGTGCCATAGGAACGATCGGTCAAAAAGTCGATTCTTATATGCATGCAAAACCCTATTCAGATCAGACCACGATATCATATAGCTGTTATAGGAACGATCGGTCGAAAATTAAGTTCTTGTATGAAAAACATTTTGTTTTTCAAGATATCTTGACCAAACTCGGCATTTATTAGTTTTACTATAATCCTCATATATAGGAAAAGTCATATTAAGGTCGGACCACTATATCATATAGGTGCCATAGGAACGATCGATCAAAAAGTAGATTCTTATATGCATGCAAAACCCTATTCAGATCAGACCACGATATCATATAGCTGTTATAGGAACGATCGTTCGAAAATTAAGTTCTTGTATGAAAAACATTTTGTTTTTCAAGATATCTTGACCAAACTCGGCATTTATTGCTCAGACTACATAATAGCTGCCATAGGAACGATCGGTCGAAAATTAACTTTTGTATGAAAAAACATTTGCCTTTGAAGAAATCTTACACAAACTCGGCATTTATTAGTTTTACTATATTCCTCATATAAATGCAAAACCCTATTAAGATCGGACCACGATATCATATAGCTGCCATAGGAACGATCGGTCGAATCGAAACTAAGTTCTTGTATGAAAAAACATTTGTGTTTTTTAAGATATCTTGACCAACTCGGCATTTATTGGTTTTCCTATCATAAATATTTTACCTCATATATATGCAAAACCCTATTAAGATTTGAAGACTATATCGTATAGCTGACATAGGAATGATCGGTCGAGAATTAAGTTTTTGTATGAAAAAGCATTTGTTTATCAGGATATCTTAACCAACTAGGCATTTATTAGTTTTACTATACTCCCATAGGCATGCACAATCCTATTAAGATCGGACCACTACATCTTATAGCTGCCATAGGAACGATCGGTCGAAAATTAACTTTTTGTATGAAAAACATTTTGCTTTTCAAGATATCTTGACAAAACTCGGCGTTTATTAGTTTTACTATACTCTCATATATATGCAAAGCCCTATTAAGATCGGACACGATACGATATCATATAGTAGCTATAGGAATGATCGGTCGCAAATTAGTTCTTGTATGAAAAAACAATTTGTTTTTCAAGATATCTTGACCAAACTCGGCATTTATTAGTTTTACTATACTCTTCCTATATATGCAAAACCCTATTAAGATCGGACCACGATATCATATAGCTGCCATAGGAACGATCGGTCGAAATTAAGTTTTTGATAAAAAAACATTTTGTTTATCAGGATATCTTAACCAAACTCGGCACTTATTAGTTTTACTATACTCCTCATATATTTGCAAAATCCTATCATAATAGGACCACTATATCATATAGCTGCCATAGGAACGATCGGTCGAAAATTAACTTTTGTATGAAAAAACATTTTGCATATTAAAATATCTTGACCAATCTCGGATTTATTAGTTTTAAATCTTGACCAACTCGGCATTTATTAGTTTTACTAACCTCCCCATATGCATGCAAATCCTATTAAATTCGAACCACTACATCTAATAGCTGCCATAGGAACGATCGGTCGAAAATTAACTTTTTGTGTGAAAAAACATTTTGCCGTTTCAAGATATCTTGACAAAACTCGCGTTTAGTAGTTTTACTATAGTCCTCATACATATGCAAAACACTATTAAGATCAGACCACGCTATCATATAGCTGCTATATGAATGATCGGTCGAAAATTAAGTTCTTGTATGAAAAAACATTTTGTTTTTCAAGATTCCTTGACCAACTCGGCATTTATTAGTTTTACTATAATCCTCATATATATGCAAAATCCTATTAAGGTCGGACCACTATATCATATATCTGCCATAGGAACGATCGGTCAAAAGTAGATTCTCATATGCATGCAAAATCCTATTCAGATCAGACCACGATATCATATACTGCTGCTATAGGAACGATCGGTCGATAATTAAGTTCTTGTATGAAAAACTTTGTTTTTCAAGATATCTTGCCAAAACTCGGTATTTATTAGTTTTACTATACTTTCATATATTTGCAAAATCCTATCATAATAGGACCACTATATCATATAGCTGCCATAGGAACGATCGGTCGAAAATTAAGTTCTTGTATGAAAAAACATTTTACTATTAAGATATCTTGACCAATCTCGGCATTTATTAGTTTTACCATACTCCTCATATATATGAAAACCCTATTAAGAACACTATATCATATAGCTGCCATAGGAACGATCGGTCGAAAATTAAGTTCTTGTATAAAAACATTTTGATTTTCAAGATATCTTGACCAATCTCGGCATTTATTAGTTTTACTATACTCCTCATATATATGCAAAATCCTATTAAGATCGGACCCCTATATAATATAGCTGCCATAGAAACGATCGGTCGAAAATAAGTTCTTGTTAAAAAAACATTTTATTTTTTCAGATATCGTGATCAAACTCGGCACTTATTAGTTTTACTATACTCCTCATATTTAATCAAAACCCTATAAAGATCGGACCACTATATCATATAGCTGCCATAGGAACGATCGGTCGAAAATTAAGTTGTTTGAAATAACATTTGATTTTTCAAGATATCTTGACCAAACTCGGCATTTATTAATTTTACTATACTCCCCATATGTATGCAAATCCTATTAAGATCAGACCACTACATCTAATAGCTGCCATAGGAACGATCGGTCGAAAATTAACTTTTTGTATGAAAAAACATTTTGCTTTTCAAGAAATCTTGACAAAACTCGGCGTTTATTAGTTTCACTATACTCCTCATATATATGCAAAACCTATTAAGATCGGACCACGATATCTATAGCTGCCATAGGAACGATCGGTCGAAATTAACTTTTTGTATGAAAAAACATTTTGCTTTTCAAGAAATCTTGACAAAACTCGGCGTTTATTAGATTAACTATACTCCTCATATATATGCAAAACCCTATTAAGATCGGACCCCTATATCATATAGCTGCCATAGAAACGATCGGTCGAAAATTAAGTTCTTGTATAAAAAAACATTTTTTTTCAAGATATCTTGATCGAACTCGGCATTTATTAGTTTTACTATACTCCTCATATTTAATCAAAACCCTATAAGATCGGACCACTACATCACATAGCTGACATAGGAATGATCGGTCGAGAATTAAGTTTTTGTATGAAAAAACATTTTGTTTATCAGGATATCTTAACCAAACTAGGCATTTATTAGTTTACTATACTCCCCATAGGCATGTAAAATCCTATTAAGATCGGACCACTACATCTTAAAGCTGCCATAGGACGACGATCGGTCGAAATTAACTTTTTGTATGAAAAAAAATATTTTGCTTTTCAAGATATCTTGACAAAACTCGGCGTTTATTAGTCTTACTATACTCCTCATATAGATGCAAAGCCCTATATAAGATCGGACCACGATATCATATAGCAGCTATAGGAATGATCGGTCGAAAATTAAGTTCTTGTATGAAAAAAAACATTTGTTTTTCAAGATATCTTGTCCAAACTCGGAATTTATTAGTTTTACTATACTCCTCATATATATGCAAAACCCTATTAAGATCGGACCACGATATCATATAGCTGCCATAGGAACGATCGGTCGAAAATTAAGTTCTTGTATGAAAAAACATTTTGTTTTTCAAGATATCTTGACAAAGCTCGGTATTATTTGTTTTACTATACTCCCCATATGCATGCAAAATCCTATTAAGATCGGACCACTACATCTTATAGCTGCCATAGGAACGATCGGTCGAAAATTAAGTTCTTGTATGAAAAAACATTTTGCTTATCAAGATATCTAGACCAATCTCAGATTTATTAGTTTACTTTAATCCTCATATATATGCAAAAGCCTTTAAGATCAGACCACGATATCTTATAGCTGACATAGGAATGATCGGTCGAGAATTCAGTTTTTGTATAAAAAACATTTTGTTTATCAGGATATCTTAACCAAACTCGGCCCCGACCTATTAGTTTACTACTACTCCTCATATATTTGCAAAACTATCATAATAGGACCACTATATCATATAGCTGCCATAGGAACGATCGGTCGAAAATTAAGTTGTTTGAAATAACATTTGAATTTTCAAGATATCTTGACCAAACTCGGCATTTATTAGTTTTACTATACTCCCCATATGCATGCAAATCCTATTAAATTCGGACCACTACATCTAATAGCTGCCATAGGAACGATCGGTAGAAAATTAACTTTTGTGTGAAAAAACATTTTGCTTTTCAAGATATCTTGACAAAACTCGGCGTTTAGTAGTTTTAGTATACTCCTCATACATATGCAAACCCTATTAAGATAAGACCACGCTATCATATAGCTGCTATGATGATGATCGGTCGAAAATTAAGTTCTTGTATGAAAACATTTTGTTTTTCAAGATTTCTTGACCAAACTCGGCATTTATTAGTTTTACCATAATCCTCATATATATGCAAAATCCTATTAAGGTCGGACCACTATATCATATATCTGCCATAGGAACGATTAGCCAAAAAGAAGATTCTCATATGCATGCACAACCCTATTCAGATCAGACCACGATATCATATAGCTGCTATAGGAACGATCGGTCGAAAATTAAGTTCTTGTATGAAAAACATTTTGTTTTTCAAGATATCTGACAAAGCTCGGTATTTATTAGTTTTACTATACTTCTCATATATTTGCAAAATCCTATCATAGTAGGACCACTATATCGTATAGCTGCCATAGGACGATCGGTTGAAAATTAAGTTCTGTATGAAAAAACATTTGCTTTTCAAGATATCTTGACCAATCTCGGCATTTATTAGTTTTACTATACTCCTCATATATGCAAAATCCTATTAAGATCGGAAGACTATACCATCTAACTGCAATAGGAACGATAGGTCGAAAATTAACTTTTGTATGAAAAAGCATTTGCTTATCTAGATATCTTGACCAATCTCGGCATTTATTAGTTGTACTATACTCCTCATATATATGAAAACCCCTATTAAGACCACTATATCATATAGCTGCCATAGGAACGATCGGTCGAAAATTAAGTTCCTGTATGAAAAAACATTTTGCTTTTCAAGATATCTTGACCAATCTCGGCATTTATTAGTTTTACTATACTCCTCATATATATGCAAAATCCTATTAAGATCGGAAGACTATACCATCTAACTGTAATAGGAACGATAGGTCGAAAATTAACTTTTTGTATGAAAAAGCATTTTGCTTATCAAGATATCTTGACCAATCTCGGCATTTATTAGTTGTACTATACTCCTCATATATATGAAAACCCCTATTAAGACCACTATATCATATAGCTGCCATAGGAAAGATCGGTCGAAAATTAAGTTCCTGTATGAAAAAACATTTTGCTTTTCAAGATATCTTGCAATCTCGGCATTTATTAGTTTTACTATACTCCTCATATATATGCAAAATGCTATTAAGATCGGAAGACTACTATACCATCTAACTGCAATAGGAACGATAGGTCGAAAATTAACTTTTTGTATGAAAAAGCATTTTGCTTATCAAGATATCTTGACCAATCTCGGCATTTATTAGTTGTACTATACTCCTCATATATATGCAAAATCCTATTAAGATCGGAAGACTATACCATCTAACTTCAATAGGAACGATAGGTCGAAAATTAACTTTTTGTATGAAAAAGCATTTTGCTTATCAAGATACCTTGACCAATCTCGGCATTTATTAGTTTTACTATCCTCCTCATATTTAATCAAAATCCTATTAAGATCGGAAAACTATATATATAGCTGCCATAGGAACGATCGGTCGAAAAGTAGATTCTTGTATGAAAAATATTTGTTTTTCAAGATATCTTGACAAAACTCGGTATTTATTAGTTTTACTATACTTCTCATATATTTGCAAAATCCTATCATAATAGGACCACTATATCATATAGCTGCCATAGGAACGATCGGTTGAAAATTAAGTTCTTGTATGAAAAAACATTTTGCTTTTCAAGATATCTTGACCAATCTCGGCATTTATTAGTTTTACTATACTCCTCATATATATGCAAAATCCTATTAAGATCGGAAGACTATACCATCTAACTGTAATAGGAACGATAGGTCGAAAATAACTTTTTGTATGAAAAAGCATTTTGCTTATCAAGATATCTTGACCAATCTCGGCATTTATTAGTTGTACTATACTCCTCATATATATGAAAACCCCTATTAAGACCACTATTCATATAGCTGCCATAGGAAAGATCGGTCGAAAATTAAGTTCCTGTATGAAAAAACATTTTCTTTTCAGATATCTTGACCAATCTCGGCATTTATTAGTTTTACTATACTCCTCATATATATGCAAAATGCTATTAAGATGAAGACTATACCATCTAACTGCAATAGGAACGATAGGTCGAAAATTAACTTTTTGTATGAAAAAGCATTTTGCTTATCAAGATATCTTGACCAATCTCGGCATTTATTACTTGTACTATACTCCTCATATATATGCAAAATCCTATTAAGATCGGAAGACTATAATACAACTGCAATAGGAACGATAGGTCGAAAATTAACTTTTTGTAAAAAGCATTTTGCTTATCAAGATATCTTGACCAATCTCGGCATTTATTAGTTTTACTATCCTCCTCATATTTAATCAAAATCCTATTAAGATCGGAACACTATATTATAGCTGCCATAGGAACGATCGGTCGAAAGTAGATTCTTGTATGAAAAATATTTTGTTTTTCAAGATATCTTGACCAAACTCGGCATTTATTAGTTTTACTATACTCCCCATATGCATGCAATCCTATAAGATCGGACCACTACATCTAATAGCTGCCATAGGAACGATCGGTCGAAAATAACTTTTTGTATGAAAAAACATTTTGCTTTTCAAGATATCTTGACGAAACTCGGCGTTTATTAGTTTATTATTATCCTCATATATATGCAAAACCCTATTAAGATCGGACCACGATATCATATAGCTGCCATAGGAACGATCGGTCGAAATTAAGTTCTGTATGAAAAAACATTTTACTTATTAAGATATCTTGACCAATCTCGGCATTTATTAGTTTACTATACTCCTCATATATATGCAAAATCCTATAGATCGGAAGACTATAGCATATAACTGCAATAGGAACGATCGGTCGTCGAATTAAGTTGTTGTGTGAAATAACATTGATTTTTCAAGATATCTTGACCAACTCGGAATTTATTAATTTTACTATATCCCCATATTTATGCAAATCCTATTAAGATCGGACCACTACATCTAATAGCTGCCATTAGAAACGATCGATCGAATATTAACTTTTTGTATGAAAAAACATTTTGCTTTTCAAGAAATCTTGACAAAACTCGGCGTTTATTAGTTTTACTATACTCCTCATATATATGCAAAACCCTATTAAGATCGGACCACGATATCATATAGCAGCTATAGGAATGATCGGTCGAAAATTAAGTTCTTGTATGAAAAAACAATTTGTTTTTCAAGATATCTTGACCAAACTCGGCATTTATTAGTTTACTATACTCCTCATATATATGCAAAACCCTATTAAGATCGGACCACGATATCATATAGCTGCCATAGGAACGATCGGTCGAAAATTAAGTTCTGGTATGAAAAAAAATTTTGTTTTTCAAGATATCTTGACAAACTCGGTATTTTTGTTTTACTATACTCCCATATGCATGCAAAATCCTATTAAGATCAGACCACTACATCTTATAGCTGCCATAGGAACGATCGGTCGAAAATTAACTTTTTGTATGAAAAAACATTTGTTTATCAAGATATCTTGACCAAACTCGCCATTTATTAAGTGTCTTATTCTCCTCATTTCTATGAAGAATCGTATTCAGATCGGACCACTATATCATATAGCTGCTATAGGAACGATCGGTCGAAAATTAAGTGTTGTATGAAAAACATTTGATTTTCAAGATATCTTGACCAAACTCGGCATTTATTAATTTTTCTATACTCCCCATATGTATGCAAATCCTATTAAGATAGACCACTACATCAGCTGCCATAGGAACGATCGGTCGAAAATTAACTTTTGTATGAAAAACCATTTTGCTTTTCAAGAAATCTTGACAAAACTCGGCGTTTATTAGTTTTACTATACTCCTCATATATATGCAAAACCCTATTAAGATCGGACCACGATATCATAAAGCAGCTATTGGAATGATCGGTCGAAAATTAAGTTCTTGTATGAAAAACAATTTGTTTTTCAAATATCTTGACCAAACTTGGCATTTATTAGTTTTACTATACTCCTCATATATATGCAAAACCCTATTAAGATCGGACCACGATATCATATAGCTGCCATAGAAACGATCGGTCGAAAATAAGTCTTGTATGAAAAAACATTTTGTTTTTCAAGATATCTTGACAAAACTCGGTATTTATTTGTTTTACTATACTCCCCCATATGCATGCAAAATCCTATTAAGATCAGACCACTACATCTTATAGCTGCCATAGGAACGATCGGTCGAAAATTAAGTTCTTGTATAAAAAAACATTTTGCTTATCAAGATATCTAGACCAATCTCAGCATTTTAGTTTTACTTTAATCCTCATATATATGCACAACCTTTAAGATCAGACCACGATATCATATAGCTGACATAGGAATGATCGGTCGAGAATTAAGTTTTGTATAAAAAAACATTTTGTTTATCAGGATATCTTAACCAAACTCGGCACTTATTAGTTTTACTATACTCCTCATATATTTGCAAAAATCCTAACATAATAGGACCACTATATCATATAGCTGCCATAGGAACGATCGGTCGAAAATTAACTTTTTATATGAAAAAACATTTGCATATAAGATATCTTGACCAATCTCGGCATTTATTAGTTTTACTATAGTCCTCATATTTAATCAAAATCCTATTAAGATCGGACCACTACATCATATAGCTGCCATAGGAACGATCGGTCGAAAAGTAGATTCTTGTATGAAAAAACATTTTGTTTTTCAAGATATCTTGACAAAACTCGGTATTTATTAGTTTTACTATACTTCTCATATATTTGCAAAATCCTATCATAATAGGACCACTATATCATATAGCTGCCATAGGAACGATCGGTCGAAAATTAAGTTCTTGTATCAAAAAACATTTGCTTTTCAAGATATCTTGACCAATCTCGGCATTTATTAGTTTTACTATACTCCTCATATATAGCAAAATCCTATTAAGATCGGACCCCTATATCATATAGCTGCCATAGAAACGATCGGTCGAAAATTAAGTTCTTGTAAAAAAAATATTTATTTTTAAGATATCTTGACCAAACTCGGCATTATTAGTTTTACTATACTCCTCATATTAATCAAAACCTATAAGATCGGACAACTATATCATAGCTGCCATAGGAACGATCGGTCGAAAAGTAGATTCTTGTATGAAAAATATTTTGTTTCTCAAGAAATCTTGAACAAACTCAGCATTTATTAGTTGTACTATACTCCTCATATATATGCAAAATCCTATTAAGATCGGACACTACATCATATAGCTGCCATAGGAACGATCGGTCGAAAAGTAGTTCTTGTATGAAAAACATTTTGTTTTTCAAGATATCTTGACAAAACTCGGTATTTATTAGTTTTACTATACTTCTCATATATTTGCAAAATCCTATCATAATAGGACCACTATATCATATAGCTGCCATAGGAACGATCGGTCGAAAATTAAGTTCTTGTATGAAAAAACATTTTGCTTTTCAAGATATCTTGACCAATCTCGGCATTTATTAGTTTTACTATACTCCTCATATATATGCAAAATCCTATTAAGATCGGACCCCTATATCATATAGCTGCCATAGGAACGATCGGTCGAAAATTAAGTTCTTGTATGAAAAAAATTGGTTTTTCAAGATATCTTGACCAACTCGGCATTTATTGGTTTTCTATCATAAAATTTTACCTCATATATATGCAAAACCCTATTAAGATTTGAAGACTATATCATATAGCTGACATAGGAATGATCGGTCGAGAATTAAGTTTTGTATGAAAAACATTGTTTATCAGGATATCTAGACAAAACTCGGCGTTTATTAGTTTACTATACTTCTCATATATATGCAAAGCCCTATTAAGATCGGACCACGATATCATATAGCAGCTATAGGAACGATCGGTCGAAAATAACTTTTTGTATGAAAAAACATTTTGCTTTTCAAGATATCTTGACAAACTCGGCGTTTATTAGTTTTACTATACTCCTCATATATATGCAAAGCCCTATTAGATCGGACCACGATAGCATATAGCAGTATAGGAATGATCGGTCGAAAATTAAGTTCTGTATGAAAAAAACAATTTGTTTTCAAGATATCTTGACAAACTCGGCATTTATTAGTTTTACTATAATCCTCATATATATGCAAAACCTATTAGGTCGGACCACTATCATATATCTGCCATAGGAACGATCGGTCGAAAATTAAGTTCTTGTATGAAAAAACATTTTATTTATTAAGATATCTTGACCAATCTCGGCATTTATTAGTTTACTATACTCCTCATATATATGAAAACCCTATTAAGCCACTATATCATACAGCAGCTATAGGAATGATCGGTCGAAAATAAGTTCTTGTATGAAAAAACAATTTGTTTTCAAGATATCTTGACCAAATCGCATTTATTAGTTTTACTATACTCTCATATATATGCAAAACCCTATTAAGATCGGACCACGATATCATATAGCTGCCATAGGAACGATCGGTCGAAATTAAGTTCTTGTATGAAAAACATTTGTTTTTCGAAAATCTTGACAAAACTCGGGAATATTAGTTTTACTATACTTCTCATATATTTGCAAAATCCCATCATAATAGGACCACTGTATCCTTTAGCTGCCATAGGAACGATCGGTCGAAAATTAAGTTCTTGTATGAAAAACATTTTACTTATTAAAATATCTTGACCAATCTCGGCATTTATTAGTTTTACTATACTCCTCATATATATGCAAAATCCTATTAAGATCGGACCACTATATCATATAGCTGCCATAGAAACGATCGGTCGAAAATTAAGTTCTTGTATAAAAAAACATTTATTTTTCAAGATATCTTGACCAAACTCGGTATTTATTAGTTGTACTATACTCCTCATATTTAATCAAAACCCTATAAGATGGACCACTATATCATATAGCTGCCATAGGAAAGATCGGTCGAAAAGTAGATTCTTGTATGAAAAATATTTTGTTTCTCAAGAAATCTTGACCAAACTCGGCATTTATTAGTTGTACATACTCCTCATATATATGCAAAATCCTATAAGATCGGAAGACTATACCATATAACTGCAATAAGAACGATAGGTCGAAAATTAACTTTGTGTATGAAAAGCATTTTGCTTATCAAGATATCTTGACCAATCTCGGCATTTATTAGTTTTACTATCCTCCTCATATTTAATCAAAATCCTATTAAGATCGGAACACTATATATAGCTGCCATAGGAACGATCGGTCGAAAAGTACATTCTTGTATGAAAAATATTTTGTTTTTCAAGATATCTTGACCAAACTCGGCATTTATTAGTTTTACTATACTCCCATAGCATGCAAATCCTATTAAGATCGGACCACTACATCTAATAGCTGCCATAGGAACGATCGGTCGAAAATTAACTTTTGTATGAAAAAACATTTTGCTTTTCAATATATCTTGACAAAACTCGGCGTTTATTAGTTTATTATTCTCCTCATATATATGCAAAACCCTATTAAGATCGGACCACGATATCATATAGCTGCCATAGGAACGATCGGTCGAAAATTAAGTTCTTTTATGAAAAAACATTTTACTTATTAAGATATTGACCAATCTCGGCATTTATTAGTTTTACTATACTCCTCATATATATGCAAAATCCTTTTAAGATCGGAAGACTATAGCATATAACTGCAATAGGAACGATAGGTCGAAAATTAACTTTTTGTATGAAAAAACATTTTGTTTATCAAGACATCTTGACCAAACTCGCCATTTATTAAGTGTACTATTCTCCTCATATCTATGAAGAATCGTATTCAGATCGGACCACTATATCATATTATTTATTTATTTTATTTATTTATTAAAGGTCGACAAAACGAGAGTCTTCTCATTATTCAATATAATATACAATAGAATTTTATGCTAAAAGCCTAGTTAAAGGATACAATTTTCTAAATAGCATCACCGACCGATGGAGGTGTTTATTTGCCAGTCCGGCCAGCTGTGCCCCTTTTCACAGCTAATTTTGTCAGTGACGATTAGAGCCTACATCTAAGCAGAAGGTTGTAAGTAGGAAAAAAGTGTTTTCAAGTAACATTAAAATAATCTTAATTTGCTATATTAATAAAGAAAATACAATAAATAGGAAAAATGAAAGTAAGAAGATTGTTAATAAAGTTAAGCAATGTAAGTTAGATAAAGAGTGTTAAGTAGATAGGACAGAGAGAAAAGTAATGGGAAATCACCGACCCGGTGGGGGAAAATTTTTCTGCCTGTCCGGCAAGCTATGCCCCTGCTCATAGCTGGGATGGTCAGCGACTTCCCGAAGGTATCCTGAAAGCAACGATTTTATTAGGGGTAGAGACAGTTCGGTGGAGAAAACGTGATGCAAACTATTATAATTTTTACATAGCACGCGAAAAGGATTGTGCATAGCGTAGTCTGGTGTGCACGTAGATAGTAAAAAGGGGCGATAATTCTGGTTGGTCTAGCCGGAACAGAGAATTGAAGACGCCCTAGCAGAAAAGGAGAATCTATGTCGCCAATAATCAACTTATGTAGAAGGACAACACCGAGAATGTCCTACGGTTGGTTAACGACGGAAGGTTGAGAAGAAGCAGTCTGCTGGAGTAGGACGGCAACCGAAGATTAGGGTCCCAATTTAAACCTCGTAAGGCAAAAAGCAGAAATTGCTTCTGAACAGATTCAATACGATCCTGGCTGTTGTTATACTGTGGAGACCAAATGCAAGAGCAGTATTCAAGGATAGGGCGAACAAGAGAGATGTACTGAAGTTTTGTTATAAAAGGATCGTTAAACTCTTTAGACCATCGTTTAATGAATCCAAGTACACCTTTTGCCTCATTAACGATGGTATCTATGTGAAGATTGAAACCGAGTTTAGAATCAAAAATTACGCCTAGATCCTTAACTGTTAGTATACGTTGCAAAGGGATATTGTCGATTGTATAACTGACAAGATAAGGTGTAGTACGATTAAAGGTCATAAACATACACTTGAACAGTTTAGATGCAATTGATTGGCCGAACACCATAGTTGCATAGCGTTCAAATCGTCTGTAGACGAGAATGATGTGTGGGGATTAGTGTATGATAGAAAAAGTTTGACATCGTCCGCATACATGAGTACACGGGCGTGCGATATGACAGAGGGGAGATCATTTATAAAAAGGGTAAACAGTAAAGGTCCAAGATGACTACCTTGAGGAACACAGAAGTAACGTGAACCCGTTTAGAGGTAGTCAGCCTCAGCATTACTCTTTGGGTCCTACCTTTTAAATAAGAATTAATCCCAAGCAGAAGAGACAGGGGGAAACCTATTCGGTCAAGTTTAAAAAGTAAAATGTCATGGTGCACAGAGTCAAACGCCTTACTGAAGTCAGTGTAAATGACATCAGTTTGCATTTTCGAAAGGAAAGCATCGTTTACCAAGGAAGTAAACTCAAGCAGATTGGTCGTAGTTGACCGATTCTTTACGAAACCATGTTGAACAGGGGAAACAACTGATTTGCAGAAATGCTGCAAATTCGAAGTGATTATTTTTTCAAATAATTTAGGAATAGCGGACAGTTTGCAATGCCCCTGTAATTACGTATATCAGACTTCCACCTTTCTTGTGAAGAGGAATGATATAAGATTCTTTCCAAAGAGATGGAAAGACAGAAGTTTCAAGGGATAGATTAAAAAAGTTAGCAAGGATAAAGAAGGGAAGAACTACACTCCTTGAGAAGACAACTAGGAATATTGTCGGCCCAGGAGAGTAAGAAGACTTTAAAGAGTTTATAGCTAATAGGAGAGAGGAGTGTGAAATAATTAGAGGAGGTATATAACTTGCGGAAGAAATAGTATAAGGGTAAGCATTAGTATTAGGACAGACTGAAGAGTAAGTTGATTGGAAAAAATTAGCAAAGAGGTTAGCAGAATCAGTGTCATTGCTAGCTTTATCCAAGCCAAAAAAAAAAGAAGATGGCAAACTTGAAGATTTACGCTTCAAGTTTACAAAATTATAAAACTGTCTCGGATTTCGGGCAAATTGTCTTTTACAACGTGTTAGATAATTCTCATAGCATTGAGAATTAAGAAGAAAGAAAGTTCGACTTGGCTATGGAATATTTAGCCAAGTCTGTACACGAACCAGACTTTTTAAACTTTTTAAAATATTTGGATTTTACATTTTTAGATGTGATATCTGTAGTAAACCAGGGTGGTTTGAAAAAGTAGTCGAAGGAATTGACTTAGGAATACACACATCTAAGAGGGAGATTAGGGTGATGTAAAAAAAAAATTAATAGCTGTATTCATATCAACTGAGTCATATAAGAAAAGACCAATCGGTTGAATAAATAAGCTGATTCAGCAAAGAATAATTTCCTTTGCGAAAGCAATAGCGGGGCTTATTGGCTGATGAGCACGAAATGAAAGGATTACAATTTAGCATTGCAATCTCTAAAGTTGGATGATAGACATCCTCAGGAAGAGATAAGGAGGGGGGACTAGAACATTAGAAATAAGGTAGTCGTTAACAAATACAAGGTCAAGTGTTCTAGTCAAATGATTAGAAATGAATTGATTTGAAACAACGAAAGATCAAGCATGCAGTCTATAAAATCGTGCTGTGCTGAGGGCACTAGAAATTTTGGCAGTAATAAATGACCAAGAGATGTTGGGCAAATTAAAATCACCCAACACCATAAATAGGTCACTATCACGCACGTGTGAAGAAACTTCTTTAATACAAGTAATATGTTTCATATAAAATTGAATATCAGAAGAAGGAGGACATAAGAGCATGTTACATAGACATTCCGTGTAGCAAAAGACACCTTAACTGAGACAATCTCAGCGTAGTAGGCGTACTAAAAACAGAAAGTTCAGACTGGAGAGTGGCTTTTAACGGCAATTAACACCCCACCACCTCGAGTCGGCCGATCATTTCGATACAAATAAAGTAAAGTTTTGATAAAATCTCAAAATCAGATATGGTTGAGTTCAACCATGTTTCTGAAAATGCTATTTATCCGAATTGAAGGAAGTGCTGGCCATGAAAAGAGTTTTAAGTTTTGAAATAAGACCTCTAACATCTGATAATGAATAAAGATTTGGTCAGAAGATGAAGCTAGTTTTTTGGGGCAGAAATGGTACCCTGTATTGAAGGGACTGGAAGGTGACAGGCTGGTTACGCTTTTTAGGCTTGAAACTCGTGAACAATCATGTGTGGAGGCCAAAATTTGGGATCACAAATGATTGGGAACATATCATGTGAAACATTTATTTTGAATGAGGATATTTCACGAGGGGTGGAGAAAATTAAATTTAGTTATTGACACGCTAGCAGAAGATTTGCTAGCAATATAGGCTGCCAATGACTCAGAAGTGGTGTCCGACGAAAGTCGAGACACAAAGACTTGCCTACGAGGGGCAACTACCGTTAAAGTAGGATAATTAGCTGCCATAGGAACGATCGGTCGAAATTAAGTTCTTGTATGAAAATAACATTTGATTTTTCAAGATATCTTGACAAAACTCGGCATTTATTAATTTTACTATACTCCCCATATGTATGCAAATCCTATTAAGATCGGGACCACTACATCTAATAGCTGCCATAGGGAACGATCGGTCGAAAATAACTTTTTTGTAAGAAAAAATTTTGCTTTTAAGATATCTAGACCATCTCAGCATTTATAGTTTACTTTAATCCTCATATATATGCAAAACCCTTTAAGATCAGACCACGATATCATATAGCTGACATAGAATGATCGGTCGAGAATTAAGTTTTTGTATGAAAAA